>APFE030085663.1:30869-60676 GCA_000404065.3 Pinus taeda
TCTTCTAAGACTTTTCAAGACTAAATTGACTCAAACCCTAGACCTAGACCTAAAAATTTAAAATATGACTATAAATGACTTGTGAAGCTTTATGAATTAACCTGAACCAGCAGTGACATGTACGAGGGGAATGAATGACACAAACCACTCCATCAGAGTTATGACATGCCTAATGAAATGAAATTGATGAAAAGTGGTGGGACATCTAAAACATGAAATGCAAAAAATAGCTTTTGATCTCTGATGGAGGGATAACTAGACCGACTCTAACACCAGCGTCATGGGAGACTGGCTCAAAGTTGGAGACCCGATCGCTTTCCAAGAAGAAACAGACATGATGCAAGTTGACGCGCCTTCATTAATAATTGTACGATGAATCATTTTCGAATTGATGATGACTTGAATGAGGAAGGCGATCTGATGAGGCCGTCTTGGGACATGGCTCTCGAGATGAAAGGTGATCAAATTCGAATCGGTCGAGTCGATGCCACTGATGGCCGATAGTAGGGACTTCCTCTAAAGGGGGCAGCTCTGGAGAACTTCTAAAGTGGACATAGCCGACGGAGCGTGAGCTAAGTCCTCAACTATGCTATAGTGCTGGGCAACATGAGCATTTGGGTTGTAAGATGATCTCCGGAGTACTCCTTTGGGAGGGGGTCGGATGGGCATCTCAGCGCTAGGTCTCTCGATGTGGAGCGGACTAGAACTGGATGGAGGAGCACTTGAGGGGACCTCAGGCTCCTTCCCGGTGGATGACAGATATTCCTTTGTTCAAGTTGTTACATGAACGGGAATGGTTCCAGCCATGAACACTTGGGAACCAAAGGGAGAAGAAGATGAGGATGGATTGGTCACCATTTGAGTTTGTTGTGAGGGGAAAGGTTCTTTCAGAACCGTAGGAATCACAGGAGCACCTTTCAATAAATGACTAACTTCGGACTGCCTTGGGCAGTCTTTGGTATAGTGATCCTCGTCACAGATAAGACAACGATACTTCGGTTTACGTTCGGCTCCTTCCTCGGGTGGAGGTTTGCAGGAGTCCTGTTTCGGTTGCTCAAATTTATTCTTTTCTTTCCCCTTTTTCTTTCCTTTCAAGGCCTTGTCTGCCGTGGTGGACTGGACGACGTTGACCTCGGAGTCGCCAAATTGTTGTGTAGGTAAATCCCCTCTGCGGACAGAGGCGATCCCACTAGCCTAAATGGGGTCTAGCAACAATCAAACAACGCTAACACGCAGGTTCCTAATTGCAAAGTAAAGACTGATGATGAGGGCCTACCTCGAATCCAACGCTAGTATTTGTAGAAGAGTCGCCGAATTGTTGTTGAGGTAAATCCCCTCTGCGGATAGAGGCGATCCCAGTAGCCTAAATGGGGTCTAGCAACAATAAAACAACGCTAACACGCAGGTTCCTAATTGCAAAGTAAAGACCGATGATGAGGCCCTACCTCAAATCTAACGCTAGTATTTGTAGAAGAGTCGTCACTCCTGTTCTTTCGCTCCAGCTGGTCACAATCCCCACGATCCTCGTGAACAGACACCTACACGTGCAAAGAACAATACAAATACAAGCATAAAATCCAAGAAATGCAATTATATATCAGTCAGAAAGGATATAACTCAAACATCATTACAAAGATAATAAGAGTGGAACCATAATGATAGTCGTCTCTTATCATTGATAAACAAAGAAGAATACAACCAAGTTCTGATGTCAAATCCTCCTTTGGCTGGGTGATCAGCAACACATGCCTTGCAAAGCTTGTTGGGAATGTGGAACAAGCCTCTCTCTCCTTGATTACTTGGACAAAGATCTCCTCCTTAAATATATAGCCTTATGGGGATGAACAAGGCCTCTTGTAGCATTAGCTTAGCAATTCTCAGACTTTGGGACTTAGAATTTGGAGCTTGAAGAGTAGAATTACTAACTAGCTTGTCAAAGGCAAAAGGAAAAGCTTATATAGAGAGAGGAGAAGGAGATAGGATCATCCACAAGATTCATGGGATTTTGCTTATCATTAGGAAGTTTCCATGAGAGGTGGAGAACTACTTCCCTTCTATGGAGATTCGAAGCCCAACTGAACTAACTCAAACCGGAATCAGTTCATGGATAGGTTAGGAAGAGCCTTCGCAAGTTGGTTTGTTAAAAACTTTACCCAACTGGGTTGGCGCTAGTGCGACTCTGAGAGAGAGAGCCAGTTGGCACGCCCTCTTTGGAGGATTTCCCTCATTGGTTTGAGTGATACACTAAGGAACAACGCCAATGGAAAAAGGGCTATTTTTATGGGTATTTTGCAGAAGGTGTCTTCAGGGCATATGAAGTACATACTCAAGGGGATACAATGCAGGTGTTTTCCAGTTATGTCACTTCTCACAGGTCCCGGAATAAGTCCTCTAATGTGCAGGAGAAGGGGTAACAGGGACGGTGACAAATTACTGTGTAACACCTAGTATTTTTCATTACCATCAGGGTCCATCACTAGTTGGGACATTTTCCAAGAGCAATTCTTGACTAAGTTTGGCGATGATAGATCTACAGCAACACTGATTAATGATCTATCAAATCTAAAGACTGAATCAAGAGATCCTATCAAATATTTTAACTCGCATTTCAACAAGATTTTGAATAAAATTCTGACTGCTTCCAACCCTAGCGAATAAGTTCGAAGTTAATGGTACATATCTGCTTTACCATCAAACATAGCGATCTTCGTTGATAGGGCTGCCAAGACAACATTGTCTGAAAACATGAAGGAAGAAATAACGGTAGAAAAACGTATCTTAGCTTTAGAAAATAAAAATGCTATCAATGAAAGAAAATCTAAGAAGGTTACTCTTAGAGATGATCCTAAGGAAAAGCAATCAAAAGACCCATTTGATTTAGAAGGATTGCAGAAAGTCCTAAAAAATATGTCTAACAAAATGTTTGACATTATGAGACAAGTAGTAGAGACTTCTTCAAAAAATCCCTACAAACCTTATAAAAAAAATCCTTCAACTGATTCAAAGCCGCCCAATGCTATAACAAATGCAGAATCAGAAGGAGAAAAAGAGCAAGTTTCTAACGAATAACCTACTGATGAAGATGAAGTTGTAGAAGTATAGGGAATGTGGGACTTCATCCTTCCAGACGAAGAGGATCAAGAGGCATCACCAGTTAGTACTAGAAGTAGAAATCAACCCGATCCTCCACAACCTAGTCCTAAATAGAAGAGTGCAAGCTCGGCATCCAAAGATAAAGTTGCGGGTAAGAAATCATCAGTAAAAGTGACTCAAACAAGCCCAGTCAAATCTGATTCCCCAACTCCATCTAAAACATTGATTGTTTCTGATGATATGGAGTATAATATCATTGAAGATATGAATAAGACTAGGGCTAACATTACTTTTCATGAATTGAGTAAATTGAAACATCAACAGAAGCTACGTTTGAAAGAGCTACATGCAATACCAGTTGCACCTCTTCCTGTTGTTGTAATCTTGCAAGCTTCCTATGAGATGGGAAGACCTTCAACTAATATGGCAAATAAAGTTGATCCAAATGATATTGATTTAATTGGAGGTAGGTCAAAATCCCATACTTCTCCATTATTTCTTACTTACGAAATTTTCAATAAAAACTTGCATAATTGTTTTGTGGATTCAAGAGCTTCATCTAATATCTTACCTAAAACAATATGTGCAAAGTTAAACCTCCAACCTCAAAAATCTGCAGTACGCATATTTCCATTGGACCGATCGCAATTTGAAGTAATCGATGAACTAAATCAAGTTACCATAGGGCTATCTCTAATCCAATGGTATGTCAAGTTATTGATATTCTAGTTACAGACATTCCTCAATTTTATGGTTTAATTCTTAGTAGGGATTGGTTTGAAAAGCTTCATGGATACTTTGCGACCGACTGGTCACATATGTGGCTCCCTTATAATGGGAAACCGAATCAGATAAAAGTTGAGCGAGAAAGACACCAAAAATACATAGTGACGGAATTGGAATGAGAAAATGAACCTGTAGCATACAACAACAATATAATTGGAAACTATTCTATTGACTCTTTCTTATGAAATTTTAATGCTCATACTTCACCTTATTTACAACATTATGTTTTGTCTCAAGTAGAAAACTTTTCTCAATTAGATAGTTCTAAATGCGTTAATTTTATAGATAGTCTTGTAAATAAATATTTGTTTTCGAATTTTTTTTTGATGGTTCTAAGTATAATGATGGAGCAAGAGCAAGATCTGTATTAGTTAGTCTAGAGGGAAATAAAACTATGCTAACATGTAGACTCGAGTTTGATTTCACAAACAACACTGTAGAATACGAAGCTCTAGTCCAAGGACTGTACAAGGCAATCGGATTAGATATCAAGTATCTACAAGTCTTCGGAGACTTTGAGATTGTTATTAAATAGGTAAAAAATAGTATACATTGTCTATGAGGTCATTTAAAGAATAATCAATCTTTAGTACAAGATTTGACTTAACATTTTATAGCATTTAATATTTCACCTATTCCCGGACTATAAAATGCTAGTGTTGACCTCCTAGCTAATATAGCTTCCAAGCTCATTCCCTCGGAAGACTATAGCCCAGATAGATTCTCAATCGAATTGATCTTTAGGCCCTCCATCCCTGATAATGTTACAAACTAGAGAATTTTCAACGATGATCCTGCTATTGTAAGCTTCTTGACATTGGAAGGATCTTACACTAATCAGATAATTGATGAGGATCAACATGACAAGTAGTTACAACAAGAAAGCACTAATAATGTCATACCAAAATCTGTAGTCAAGTTGGAAGACCTATATGATTTGAAAGACCAATTTAAAAGATATACCAATTCAAAACTTCAGAGGTCAACTCTAAACTATGAATTAGTAAATCTAGGAATGGATACCAAGCCACATAATATCAACCTAGGTCTTGGCAGAGCCCCAGAAGAAAAATTAGCCCATGTTTGGCTCCTAAAATAGTACAAAACTGTCTTTGCCTAGAATTATGATGACCTTAAAACCTATGACACTTCAATCATTAAACATACTATCCCAATGATAGTCCATGAAAACCTTGTCTAGCAAAAGCTTAGGAAGATCCATCCTAATCTGGAAAGTCAGATTAAGTCTAAGCTCAATAAATTATTGAAAGCCAAAAAAAAAATTCTCGTTTGACATTCTAGATGGGTTTCCAACTTGGTTCTCATCAGAAAGAAAAATGGAGACATTAGAATTTTTATTGACTTTCGAAATCTTATCAAAGCCTGCCAAAAGGATAATTTTCCCCTACCTCCTATGGAACAAATATTGCAGGCGGTTGCAGGATCGAATTAATGTCCTTTTTAGATGGTTTCTCAAGCTACAACTAGGTTCTAGTCCATCTTGACAATTAGTTAAAAGCCACATTCAAAACCAAATGGGGTACTTATGCATATCGAAAGATGCCTTTTGGTCTGATCAACACTGGCACCACATTTCAAAGGGCCATGGATATCGCATTTAAGGGATTAGTAAACAAATCAATGGTGATTTACCTGAATGACATAACAATATATTCTAAAAAATGCGATAATCATCTCAGAGACTTAAAGCAGATCTTCCAACGTTGCCAAAGGTATGGGATTTCATTTAATCCAAAAAATTCCTTTTTTGCATTAAGTGAAGGAAAACTTCTTGGATTTGTAGTGTCAAAATCTGGAATCCATATTGATCCTGATAGAATTAAGGATATTTCCGAAATATCCTTACCACATAATAAGAAAGCCATGCAATCCTTCCTTGGCCAGATTAATTTTGTTAAAATATTTGTTCCAAACTTCTCAAGGATTGTGTCACCATTACAAGCAATGATAAAAAATAATTCACTCTTCAAATGGGGCCAAGAGGAATATGAAGCATTCAATCTGATTAAATAAGCGATTATTAATGCCCCATCCCTAGCGACTCCAAATTTTTCTGATCCTTTTATTTTATATAATTTTCCTTTGATAAATCATATGCTACGATACTCACTCAAGCCAATCAAGACAAGGCGGAAGCCCCAATTTCCTTTTTTAGTTCAAATCTGCAAGGGGCTGAATTAAATTATTCTGACGTTGAGAAACAAGCGTATGTTGTTTTCAAAGTGATCAAATATTTTAGACCCTTTCTTCTTAAAACCCATATAAAGATCATAGTGTCATTTCCAATAGTAATAAATATCTTAGTACAAAAAGACGTGGGTGAAAAGAGAGAAAATTGGGTCACTACCTTACAAGAATACGACGCTGAGATCAAGCCAGTAAATAGTGTAAAAGGTCAAGGCTTTTGAAAGATGTTGGCTGGAGTATCGCTTATTTCTGAAATATCATCTCCAAATCAAGAGGTACAAATGTATGAGGTAAGCCTAAATGATATTGAATTAAAATATGATGATATCATATTTTATCTAAAGAACGGATATGCTCCTTCAAATCTGAATTATACAAAGAAAAGAGCCCTAAGATTGAAGGCTAATCATTATCAACTCGTAAACGATGTACTTCGATGTCTTGGTAAATCTGAAGATGAAAGGGTGTTGCAGGAACTCCATGATGGACCAGCAGGTGGACATTATGTAGGAGATGCTACAACACTTAAAATTTTGTGCACAAGATAGTATTGGCCTACAATATTTAAAGATGCACATAACTATGTAAGGAAATGTCAAATTTGTCAAACTGTTGTTGGAAGACAGAAGAAATCATCATTGGCTTTGCAACCAGTCAATGTCGATCAACCTTTTGATCAATGGGGATTGGATATAATAGGTGAGATCATTCCTCACTCTTCTAAACAACATAGGTATATCCTTACAGCTATAGATTATTTTACTAAATGGTTATAAGTAGTTCCTCTCAAGACAACTAATGCTGAACACATCATTGATTTCATAAATCAGTTCATAATCACTTGGTTTGGTTTACCCTCTTCTTTAATGTTTGATAATT
The DNA here is from genome assembly GCA_000404065.3 of Pinus taeda. Classification (NCBI taxonomy): domain Eukaryota; kingdom Viridiplantae; phylum Streptophyta; class Pinopsida; order Pinales; family Pinaceae; genus Pinus; species Pinus taeda. The sequence goes on from APFE030085663.1 coordinate 37,836, forward strand.
CATCATATTTTTTTGGCAATGCTATGACTGAATTTGCACTTAAAAGAGGTTTTAAACTTAAATATTCTGCCAATTATTACCCACAAGGGAATGGGTTGGCCGAATCAACGAATAAAAACTTAATCAAAATCATTAAGCGAACCATTGATCAGAATCATAAAAATTGGCACAAATCTTTGATGTATGCTCTTTGGGTAGACTGAATAACACAGAAAGCCTCCATTGGCACTTCTCCCTTTAATTTAGTTTATGGGAAAGAAGTAATTTTCCCAACTCATCTAGCAATTCCTTCTTTGGCCTTAGTTCAATTTATTGATGAAACACCAACTTCATCTTTACAACTAAGACAACTACAGATCCTTAAGCTAGAAGAGAAATGAGAACAGGCTAAAATCACACATGCTGATCCTCAAGCATTAGTAAAAGCTTCCTTCGATTCAACCATGGTATCTAGAAAGGATTTTCAAATTGGAGATTTAGTTTTGAAATGGGATAAGGCTCATGAGGAAAAAGGCAAACATTCTAAATTCCAATGAATTTGGCTTGACCCATTCCAAATAGTTGAAATCATAGGTCCATCCACTTTCATGTTGCAAGATTTAGCTGGGAAAAGAGAATCTTTACCTGTTAATGGGCAGATCCTTAAAAAATACTTTCCATAGAAGATGACCTATTCTATTTTTGTAAATTATTGTTGATAACCTTATTTTGATAATAAAACAGGTTGTAAATGATTAAACTTTGGGAATTCACAAAAAATATTAGTGTTTCTTTTAGATTTTGTTTTTTGGCTTGCATAAATAGAACTGATTTGGAAAATCGGTCATTATTATTGAAAAATACAGTCAAATACTACAAGCCTGAAAATGCTACTAGTTTCATCCTTACGAATTTTGATGAAAAGCAACCTTTAGTGAGAATTTGTTTTATATCATTCAATGAAAAGAACCAGTAACGAAACAAAGGTTCTTTGTAGAAAAGGTGTTTCCAAAAAAACTCTATAATTTTCATTGAGAGCTATTCTTAAGGAACCAATGATTTCCTCCCCGCCTAGGGAATTACGATTTTCAAAGAGTAATCCAATGATACACTATAAGCTTAAAGAATAAGAGGTCTCATCACGAACTGACTTATCATGATCATAGATATTATAACTTGCTAACATTGCCAAAACTGCATACCAAAATAGGGCAATGGCTCAAGATTGTTGAAATCAAAAGACAAGGGTTCTCATTGTGAACTAGCTTGTTCAACAAAGTTATAAATAAAGTGAATGGCATTGTCATAATTTGGCTACCAAACCAAGACAAAACAAAAGAAATAAGTGTGGATATGGATTTATCTTTGAAAATTTTATATTTCTCCACGTAGGATATAGGATCATTGTTCGGTAACAGGTAATCCCGTCGAGGCTATGAATGCCTCTGGCAGCAGAGGCTCTACCTACGACAAATGAGCATACTTAAAACTGATTTACAGAGAAGCCTTTGTTTTTATCTTTATAAACCAAGTAGTGGCTGATGTAAATACAATGACTAGCTTTGGGAAGTAAATAATCAGAGTTAACACAGAAGAAACAAACTACCATTAATGGCTGAAAGCATGATGCACTTTATATTTCTATAATAAAGTTTGATTTTCCAGAAAACTTTTTTGTATTGGAAGTTTAGAAAATTCAAAAGATAATCAGAGATAACTGGTTCTTCCTAGTGAATCGCCAATTTTTGTGGCCAGCAACAACCCCCCTTTTTATTAGTTTTAATACTAAACAAATGGGGACCCTTCTAAAAAATAAAAACTAGCACTTATTTTCCCTTTGAATAAAACAAACTATCATAAACTTAGGAAAACACCCGTAAAACCCAAAAACTTAAGTTTTATGATAAGTTTCGAATAAAATCATTCTCTCAACAATAAGACATCTCATCGCAAAGGGTAATGGGGGAACATCATATAAACAAGCTTTCAAAATTGTGAAATTGCGATGCGAGATCGCGTGCCTTAAAGACTCATCGCACATCACGGATTTCATACGCCGCAAGTATCACCTAAGGTAAAATATCCCGATCTAGCGATATGCGATAAATCATTTCACAAATCGAATCTCACAACCAACTAACGAAATAAATGATTGTTAACAAAACAGATTAGTGATATTGCGATCTGCGATATTGTGAAGCAAATTGCAAAATCTCTTTATCACAGATCTACAGGGCTCATGGTTCAATAAAGTATTTCTCATAATCCAATACCGAGTTATGGGCATTAATGTCAATTTAGTGGTTAGTTGATGGTCATTTATGAGATAAGATTTACATCTGATCGAAAGTTTGTTTCATGTAGGGTGATATATTTGATATGATTTCAGAATTAAAGAGCTTTCTCGTCACCTTATCTCTTACCATTATTCTTTCCTTAATTGTAAATTTACAGGGGGGACAAGCAGAATAATATATGCAGCAATGTGCAGAATGTAATTGGAAAGAAGGGAAAAGCTTCAGTTGCTGAGGACAAAGAGGTGACGCCCTTATACACAGATACCACCTGTAATAGAGATGCTGACATAACCACTTGGGAAGGCATGTACAGTCTACTTGAAGAAGAAGATCCCAGAGTTATGGAAGTTAAAGCAACAACAGACTCACGCGGGTCGTCTGAGGCATCAATCACAGAACTTGCATGTTCATTCTTGCACCAAATAGTGGAAAGACCTAAGATACTTCCATACACAGACATGGTCAAGTGGGTACTCGACAGTGTCGATATAACAGACAGACAATTCAAATCTTGAGGTGAAGACCTCACTGGGTCATTCACTCCATAAGATTTAAGGCTTATGTATCATTTACCAAAGCCATGGGCAACCTACAATAAGCAATTCATGGAGAAGTTTGCCAAAGAAAATGAAGATTTGGCAGAATGCACCAAGAACTGGTCAGCGAGGGAAGAACCACTGAAAAGGACAAACATGGTATGTACAATACTGGTTCCCTCTCCTCCCCATATTGCTTTGCTGCTGCTATGCTATGTAGACTATTTGGAAGGCCCAACGTCAACAAGTTTTCATCTAAGTGGCTACCCCTATTAGGTGTAGCCACTAATGCCACTATTATTGATTGGGCATAGATATTGTCTGATAATTTGTTAGGTAAACTTGACTCAGGATAGAGTCAAAGTTGAACAGGTTAAACAGTGATGGTTTTGGGGCACATGGTATTGTGCACCCATAATATTCTGCCCATGGTATTATATGTAATGGAGCTTATAAAAGGCTAGAAGGAATTCATTGTAATGTAAGTCCTGGAGGTGAGTGGTGAAGGCTCACTTGGTCGAATTGGCTAGGGTTTTGGCCAATGCTAATGAGATCTTATTAGGTTGGGTTTTTCCCCTAGCTTCGGCTATGTGTAACTACCGGTCTAAAAGAACTACCACTTAGAGGATTTATCCTCCTTTCTATATAGCTGCTTATGTTATGGATGCAATCTATTATGTTTCCAAATTTCCTTTAATGGGTTGGAAGTGGAATACATAGGATCCCTTGTCCATTCACATGTATCATAAGGAATTGTGGGATTCCAAGTTTATCCTGTATTTTTACAGAATTTTTCATGGAGTCATGTTACCTCTACACAGAATGTTGTATAGTAGGGATGCCCCAATATTTTCCCATGAAGCGAAAGTTGACATTCTCCCTATCGCAAGATGGTTTGGAGAAGAGATTTTCACCTATGTCAGAGTATTCAAAAGCATTACTTCCCCTCATGTCCTACCCTTATATGTCCCTAATAAGTTATTGGCTTGAGAAATTGTCTACCAAACCTGCGGGGTGGGAGGTATGAGAAAAGAGCTGAAAGACAAGAAGAAGGCCATTTGGCCGCAATTTCCTGTGGCTTGTGAGGCCTTTTCATTGTTTGATTTAGGTCATGTATTCAAAGAATTAGACAATATTCTGTGTGTGTGACTGTTCAAGTTTCCAGGGAGACAATTCGACCCCTATGATGTCATTAAGAATTTCACTACTGCTGTCAAGATAAAAGTATTTTCTAAAGAAGATGATATTTTTTATGATACCTTCTAATAGAAAAACAAACTGAAAGAATTTTTGTGCATGGCTCAAATTCAATTTCCCCCAGCGGAATTCCAAGAATTCAAATTGTACAGAGAAAGGAGACTAGCAAACATTATGTTGGATAAGTTATGCTTGGAACCAATAAGGGAGCCTACTCCCAGTATCAGTTTAAGTGGAAGCTTAGGTACAGATAAGTCCAGATCTAAGTCTAGGAAAGAGTCACTGAAATGCTCTAAACGGTCAGAGAGTGACCATAATAAAATTGAGGGGTTAGTAAGAGATACTGCCCAATCTAAAGAGCGCCCAGAGCAACAGGTCTTGACTACACCATAGGTAAAGGTTCTCCCTCCTACCATCCAGCCACCAAATCCAGTGAGAACTGAGATGGATAAAGAGTGGGAAACATTTAATGAATTGATTAATACTGAGGAGCAGAACACAAGGACACCTGAGAGTATAGTGCAGAAAGTGACTAATATGGTCATTAGAACATTTAGAAATGCTATAGAAATGGAGCATATTTCCATTACCCCATCTTCTGAAATCATGCTCAAGATAGAGGAGATTCCTCATCTAGATGTATTTTATAGTTCGCAGCATAAGGCAGTGGTAAGAAGGCAAAGAAAGAAAAGGAAACTAGACAACGTGCTCTCACTTGAGGCAGCGCAGCTAGACGTCCTTTGGCGGGACCCTACCACTGACCCTACTGAAAATTTCACTACGTTATCTCAGATCGCAGGAGCATATGCTTCTGCTACCATTGATAAAGCATTCGAGGTACAAAAATTATTGAAGGATAGAGAGGAACAAATTCAAGTTTTGCAGCACCAGCTACAGTAAGACAGTGCCAACCACGAAGCAGAGGAGAAGTTAGAAAAGTTACAACAAGATTTTCAACAGATGCAGCTGGGATACTAAAACAATTTGGCCGAAAAAGAAAATCAATTGCAAGCTATGCTAGAAATGCATAGAGATGATCGCAAGCTTATAGAGTTTGTCTCAGAAGCCCTTGCCTTAAATGACCAACTCTTGGAACAACAAGAGGCATTATGCCAAAGAATATCGCAATGGAGTTCCCATTGCGAGATGAGCGGTAAAATTACCAATCAAGTCATGGATTTGCGACATGATTATGATTTAATTGACAAAATAATTTCTAATTATTTGACTTGGTAGGAATTGGAAGAAGGAAAGAAAGCAGGTGCACTCAGAATCAATGAAGCCCACAAAGAAATATTGTTTCATAAGTGGGATGCACAGATTAGGAAGCTAGAATAAACAGTGGAAGAAGTGGCTACAACAGCAAACAATGTCATTGATTGTTCCATTTAAAACCTGCATAGAGCAAACCTCATATCAGAGACTGATCCAGGATTTCTCCCAAAGGCATAGCAACTGTAGACAAGATGGAGACAAAAAGCTGAGGAAAGGGCAGAATCCATCAAGAAATGAATCAAGTTTAATTGGCATACTTACTGGTAGTACTTGGTTAAACCGCAGAGTTAATGCATGACTCTCAAATGCCTTACAAAATCTGTCGAGAAGATAGCGCCAACATTTTTTGATTCTGTTTTTGCAGGGCAACTAAAATGGAGGTCGTCCAACTGACACTCCTCAAGCTGATGTTGAATGCTTGCGATCTCAGAGAACAGATACATAGTTAATTCTAGATTCAGTTTTAGTTTTAGTTTTGATTTATTGTTTCTTTAGATGATGACAGTGATTTAAACCTCCTCCTATATTTTTCAAATAAACCTTTTTTAGTATTTAGATAGTAGTATTTTAACCCCTCTCATGCATTTAGAGAGGGGTCCTAAAATTTGTCAAAAACGTTTCCTCAGAACATGCACTTTTGCACCCTCATAGGAGGTTTTAATGAATGAATGGAACGAGATTTATTGATATCTGTGTTTAATGTCTACTACTGAAATGCACTTTTGTACTCTTAGTATATGTTGAATTAGGAAGAGATAAATCTATATTGCTGAAGCTCATGAGTAGGACTTGTTATCAATGGTACTTTATCTCTTAATGATTTTTGCTTATGTGTCAAAGTAATATTTTATGTTCAGTTATTTATATATGAAGGCTTGAATGTTTGATTTATCATATGGCACTTTTGTATGGTGATGACTATTCTGTTTATGCTTAATGTATGAATGACTTATTATGCGATATGCTTCTCACAATTGTTTCACCTAATTTATTATACAAAACAATTCATTTTTATTGAATTCTTTTCATGTAGCGATTGAATGATCTTTCTTACCAATTGCTATTAGAAACTATTTTAGATCGCATATGTAAAAATCTCAATCCCGAGTTAGTTTTAGAATTATATATTTTTGCTCATTAGAATACAATTGCATGTTTTAAATTAGACTTAGATTAAAATCATTTTAATTTGAAATCATTAGAAAAGGAAATATCAATTCTTATCAACAAACACACAAATTGGGAAACTGGTTCCATTATCCCCAGTCGTACCCACCATCCCAAATGGAAAAGGAGCTTCTTTCAAGGTCTGGAATGGGTGGGTATCCATCTTGTTGTCGGGGCTTCAACAGGTTCCCTAAGTGGCTTAAAGAATCCATCCCAATTAACTTGATGAGGCCATGGTGGGCTATGTGTTGATGCTTTCCTTCCCTCACCTTTCGGCTCATTTCAATGATTGAGTGCAAGAGGAAATGAGGAACACTAAGTCTTTGACGAAGAGACAATTCTGCTTTGAAATAACCTAAAATGATAGGAATATACCACACTCAATATCCCTTCATAAGATATATATTTGAGGATATGGTAAGCCACCACATCCCAGGGGTAAGGTAAGCTTTCTCTTCTTACTCCATTCTTATCTTCCACAGGTTTCTCTTTCAAAATGAAGAATTTGTTCCTCGTTGTGACACTCACTGCCTTGTCTTCTTTTCTCCATCGAATTCCTAGGGGTAAGGTGGTCACACTTCTTATGGTTTCAAGACTTAGAGAGATGGCCAATCCTCTGAAAATAGTAGTGGCACTATCTTCTTCTTGAGAATGTAATTCCATGGCAAATTTATGAGTGATATCATCATCATACCCTTTTAACAATTCAAAGAAACCCAACCATTGATGTATTTTGAAGATGTTCACTAGAGGAGGGTGTTGGTGAATCATCTTGGTGTATGTGGGTTCTCTTCTATTAAATCCTTTCCCCATTTATTCTACTACCCTCCTTGGTGTTAATTAGGTGTGGAATTCATTTTTTTAAAGAAATATCATTGGTGGAAACAATTATAAACTCCTTTTCATTAGTGAGGGAGAGGGATTCTAGAATTGATATCAAAAAAATATTTTTCTCTGCTTCTATCCAAAACAATTTCCATAAAGAACTCCTACTACTTAATCATCTATTACATGCTATTAATTTCAGGTAGAAATCTCATGCAAGTGGATGGAAAACAAGGAAGTAGGATGTAACTTACTTCTTTTTCAAAATAGCTCTGTATGTGCATGAGGGTTTGGAGACAATTTCGGGTCACTATGGCTCCATTTGACCCTTAGATTACTCCTTATTGTCTAGGAAAATTATCTATATGGACAGAGACAATCCCTCTAGCCCAATGAGTAGGACTAGCAACCTACGTCACAATCTAATAGACACTTTCCTAAGTTACAATCGAAATAGGAGAAGAGGAAGATGGCCTACCTCATTCTGATGCTATAACGTCCTCCTTTGTTGAAGACCTCAAATTTCTTACACCATAGGCTCGGTCCTACTACTCACAGTGTTTGAATTCCTACACAAGAGATCAAGACACAACAAAGCATGCAAGTACAAATAACATAATCGGAAGTAACCTACTTAACGTATCAAGGAGAATTAAGATAAATGATGTGTTAACACACACATTTATGGAAAGTGAACCAAAAATTGTATATATTAATATAATAAAGGAGGAAGCGTACAACCAAGCTTTGATGTCGATAAGCTCTCCTTGGGTGAATTTCCAAGTCCAAGCTCAAGCTCTCCAAGCAATCCTTCTCCATGCCAAATGAGTAGCATGTAGACACTATCTCAGCATAAGGGTGAAAATAGACAAAGACCAACCATTTGGGAATGGGAAAAGATGAATATATAGGTAGGGAAAGGGAGCTAGGATCTCTCCAAAGATGGGAGAAGGCCCTCATCTCAAGGAAGTAGCTCATAGGGTTAAGACCAAAGGGCCAAGTTGAGAGAATTCGACACCATCCACGTTGAACAACCTCCAACTCGTCATTCTGGAAGCCTCAAGATCACGAAGCTTCTTTTCCTCTTTGGGAAAATTTCCTTTTAGGGATCATCACAAGTATCTAGGGCAAAAGCGTGTTGGCATCACGAGGCTAGTATAATGCATCTACTTACTAGCATAGGTTCCTAGTGTTAGGGGAGCGATGATGGTAAAATTAAGGTTTTAGAGCTCTTTTCTTTAGGGGAAGTGTGATGCAGGCAAGTTCCCTCTGTGGACATAGACAACCCTCTATCCCTAGAGTGGGTCTAGTCACAACAAAGACAATATCAAAGAAAAATTCCCTTAGATAGTTAATGTCATGAAGGCCTACCTTCAAATCCTCATTTGATGAAGTTCTTGTTGTGTTGCTCCAGCTCTCTTCTAATCTCTTTTGTACGTAAAACAACATACAGAGAACAATAATGAACATAATAGAATACGACAAAAATGATCTACTTAAAGGGTCAAGGAACTTCAAGCTATCAGTGTGCAATTTGACATAAGATATAGGAAATAAACCATTGATTTGTATTTATATGAACTGAAGTAAAACTTACAACCATGCCTTGACGTTGCAGGTCTCCTTGAAGGGTCCTGTCAGCATGTCTCTGCAAGCATTCACTCATGAATTGTCTCCTAAGAGGATGAATAACTCTCTCTCCTACCCAAAAGGAAAAATTATAATGTTAGAACACTCATACAATCAAGCCAAATCCACACAAAACTATCCTAGGCTAAGTTACATTAGAGGCTACTCCCAAACTCTACTCTCTATCTTTAACTTCCACTAGCAGATCTCAACCATGAAGGAGATATTTATAAGAGGAGGAGCCTCCATAAGAGATGGGAGAAAGAGCTTATCCCTTTAGGAGGTTGCACAAAAGGTGGAACAACCATCCCAAAGGAGAGAGCCAAGCTCATCTGATCCAACAACCAACCCTCGGACCGCCCATTGAAATTTTGTTCAATCTTAGCAATATTTGCGGGTGGAATAATTGATTATCCATGACAACCCTAAAACAAAGGTTAAAAAAGGTCTGCTCCAGGAGTAATGAACTGAGATATAATTCCTAATATGACAAGGAAGACATTGACACATATTTTGCAACATGACACAATGCAGATGTCAATAACACGGACCAGTAGTGTCTTGGATCAGGGGAACGCAGGGTTAGTGACAAAATACTATGTAATAGATTCCCCCTAAAGCATGAAGGCCGAGAGAGTGGGAGGGGTGAAATGCTTTACGAATCCATAACTGAAACAAAACACCATCGCGGAGAACCTGCAAATGCAAGTACGACTGATATCTCTGATACATAAGTACATAGTGAAAGGAAATATGTGTGCATAAGGCTAGGGCACAGCCACCCAGAAGATAAACATAAACAATCTGTGGTATGGACACATCCATCCAATCAAAAGGACCATATAAAAGACTCAGGTATGGTTGTAGCCACACAATCAAAAGAGTCATGTATACAATCATGAACCAATCTGTGCAACCTGGACTTGTGTAATCTCAACCGAGGGTCTTGAATCCCAACTTGATCAAGGTACAAATTCTAATATGCGAATAGATGTGCTTAAGTCAAGCATCCTAGAAAATCACCTGATTACCAGTCAATGATGTAAACTGTTAACAAGTGCGAGAGAGACGACCAGTAATGTCAATAGTTCTCAAGGTACTGCTAGTACAATCCACGATGTGTGAAGAATGATTTTTAGTCGAACACCCATGAAATCACCCTATTGAAGACCAATAATGAAAGACCATTGTTGAATGCGAAGAACTTGCCATTAAGGCATGCAAGCTCCAAGGTACCAGAAAGGAGTCTCTAGATCAACTTCTCGGATAATGAGCCAAAGTCGACAGAAGGCAATCGGTCGAAGGAGGGCCATAATTTTTCCCACATCATCAATGCGAGACAAAGGAACAAGATGAATGTGGATGAGACATAGAATCTTAGGAAGGTGTGTAAGGATACAAAATGCAAAAGGATTAAGCTCTTAAGCATATCGGTGACATGACTCAGGAGTTTGGCAGCATTTTGGTACCAAGGGATCAAAGGTCATGATGATGCAACAAGGATCAAATGGAATGAGGAAAAATGGATAACCCAAAACCTTGAAGTCCAACAATAAAGTGAGGATATCCCAACCCGACACGAAGCAGAAAGAGTGCCGATGCTCAAGAGCGACAAGCTACTGTAATAATTAATACAACCAATGGAATACTTCCAACTTTCCCCCACCATTTCTGATGAGTACCCCAATTATTTTTGAAACACAAGCTTGAAGGGGATAACATATGCTTGTAATATAAGTTTGTCCTTCGAACAAATCCAACCTAGTAAATTTTAATGATCCCTAGGAAGGAGAAGCACGGTCTCATCGTGATGACAAGTCTAATGTCGTCAAGGTTTAACGAGCTCAACATAGGTAAAACGCGGAGTCTTTTTCATATTTAGAGAGTTTGAAAAATATATGGAAAAGAAAACTCCAAAGGTCCCTTTTCGATAATTTGTCCCTTGAATCCGAAAAGGTAGAAAACAATACCCAAGGGAACCTATTGACCATGATAGATCACTGTATACCTTTTTCGTAAGTAATCCATCCTAGTTTATAAAAGGGGTAAACTTATACTAAGTAGATGACACTTCATAGACTTTAACGAGTTCAAAGTGATAAGAGCTTAGCAATCTTTTCATGTTTCGAGAGTCAGAAAAGAGTTTAAAGTTGACTCCAACAGTGACATTTTGGTGTTTTTACCAAGCCCAATAAAGTATAAAATACAACTCGTAAATTATCATCACCAAAGTGTTTGGAACTTGTTTCCACACAAACACAAGAGTAAGATCTATTTTTGCATAAATATGCATAAAATATTCAAAAATAGAACTAAAATCCTATTTTCCCAAAAACAGGTCTATAAAAGGGCCAATTGGTAAAAAACAATTTACTTTTCACTTTTACCTTGGAGTGAATAAATTTCATCCTTGTACACTTGCGATTTTTGGAGATCGATTGGAGGAGATTTAGGAGCTCATTTGCAAATCTGTATGTTCCAAGTAGATACCACATCTTCTGTCCTACATTTTAGATAAAATGTATCTTGTTTTTCATGATTTTAGCTGTGATTTAGGAGAATTCGTTGGATGCAAATGTTCGCGGCGGTCGTCATAGGTTCCCAGCTCAGGACTGCGAAGTTTCAGAATTTCCAACAGTCGGAAAACAAGCTCCTCGTGACTGTACACCAAACGGTCATGAATAGCTCAAATTTTTTGAACAACAGATTTTGGCTCATCGCACCTATTTTAGAAACAGGCGCAATGAGCGCCGAGAAAAAAAATTTCTCCATAGCTTAAGTAAATTCAAGTGGTTTCAAACAAAATCATGGCACTTACAATTAAATGTTTGTGTTTTTATAGAAAGAAATCATGGTAAGCGAATGGAAAGAGCGAGAACATAGCAATGATGATGAGTTAGCTTTGGGAGATCCAAAGTGCTTAGATGTGCTAAGGATTACAGCCTCTTAAAGTTCTTTATGGTGTCGCACCTAAGAGCACAGCCTGATCTACTCCAATACCTCGTTGGGGCATGGGATCCAAATGAAGCGAGATTCAATATCCGTGGAAAATAACTATAGATTGATGCCAACAAAATCTACTTCCTGACAGGACTATCACAAAGAGGAGAAAGACCCCGAATGATAGGGAATTGCATCATGGGAGAGACCATGGACATGCTCATTGGAAGAATGTGTCCGAAGGCTCAAAAATCAGACAAAGGAGGCAAACTAAAGATTGCAACAATAGCTGACTTGTCACTACGATTCCTCCTATCCACCATTACTAGGGCAATTGGTTCTCAGGCCTCGCATGAGGCCACCAAGACCCAACTTCGACTGGTAGCAGATTACTTAAACCCCACCATATTCAATTGGGCAGAGGTTGTATCGAAAAACCTCAAAAGGAAACTGAAAAATTGCAAATGAGGTGATACCAAACAATTCTGATATGTTTTGATCCTCATACCATTCAACCTAGAACGGAGCCACGGATTACCCAGTGGGCTATGCTGATGCCCCGAGGAGGGGCTGGTCAACACATGCCGTGGATACTGGAGTTCTTCGAGTGGTTAGATCGCCAATTCATTATGGTCGAGGATAGGCCATATGCCGAGACCAACTTCAGAGGTGTTCCAAACCTATTACTCCCTCCTAGGGAACACTAGGATGAGAGAGGTAACAAACTCATTTTTGATTTTTAAAGAATTTTGTAATTGTTTTTTATTTTTTATATATTTCCTGATCATTAATTTTCAACCTTTTAGATTTTGGACCTGAAAGACCTGTAGGCATGTCTTCCATTGCTCGGAGAGTCGAGAGGGAGTTCAAGATGCCCCCTCCTGGCAGAGACGTGGAGGATAAGATCGCTCGTGACCTGGAGCGTTTGATAGAGGGGATTCTAGATTATGCGAGATTCGAGGTCCCTCAGTAGTACTAGCGACACACAACAGGGGTGTCGAACAAGATCCACCAACTGCTGAGACGCGTTGTCCGAGTAGTGGTGTGCTACAGAAAACATCACACAGATTAGACCCCTAGGTTTATTTTCTGCAATTTTGAGAGACATATCGTCTCATGATGTAATCTGAACACATATTTTTTGGGCACTACGATGTACAAAACATGATATATATACACACCTATGTTCTTCTTTATCAACTTATTATATCTCAATGTTTACTTTTACAAATTTCACAAATTTCTATCTAACAGATGATTTGCCAATGTGTCTGTTAATGTATTCAGTCTTCTAGGAATATGTTGATATGTAATATAATCAAAATTCCTTTCCAGTAAATGAACATGTAAATACAACCTTAAAATCTAAGGGTTTCTAACAGAATAACGCTCGTTGAGCTGAAGAACAACAAGTTGTGAATCTAGATTTACGATCAAAGCATGAATATTGAGGGCAACAACCTCAGTCAATAGCTCAATAACTGCACTATATTCAGTGACATTGTTTGTAGTACATCCTGGACAAATGCCTTGAAGATCTACCAACTCACCCCCTAGGCTTTAGATAACCCATGCTGCAGAGGAAAGACATTGCGACAGGCACCATTCATGAAACCGACATAAGGTGTGACAGACATCTGCATAAGAAGAAAAAGGACACAATAAGCAAAAATGCCTACAAACCAAGCCAAACATGTACAAAAATGAAAACACACTTATGTACATAGAAATGCACGAAAGATTCATGCATAATAATTCTTGAGATAAAGCCTATTTCAGGGCTTGCCTAAAGGATTGCCTTCATAATCAATCAGCACATAGGCACGTTTTTTCAAAACACATTTTACAATGTAGGGTCCATTCCACAAAGGTTCGAATTTTCTTGCCTCTAGCTTATCATGAGCTTGATCATATAACAAGACTAAATCCCCTTCAATGAAGGAACGTGGGTTGACTCTCTGATCGAAGTGAGCTTTCACTCGCTTTTTCTGTGCCTTAATAACCAATGAAGCAAGTCGACGAGTCTCATAAAGCCATTCTAAATAAGGAATATGATCCTCCACCAGAGTGGTATTCAACAATAATTCGATAGCTAATTTAAGAGAAGGAATTTCAAATTCAATCGGATGGGTAGCTTCTAGACCATAAACAAGCTGAAATGGTGTAAATCTGGTAGCATCCTTAACTGAGGTTCGGTAGGCCCATAGAGCTGAAAATAACATCAAATGCCAATTAGACTTATGCATCCCAATGGTATGCTGAAGCATGGTAACCAACACTTTGTTCACTACTTCAACTTGGCCATTGGACTGGGGGTAATATGGCGTCGAACTATCGTGATGCAAGCCCAGCTGAGTTGTCAACTCAACCATCATGTAATGACGAAATGAGAGCCATGATCTATGATGATGGCCTAAGGGACTCTGAACCTGGAAATCACATGATTGAATAGAAATTGAGCAGCTGTCTTACTGTTGTTAGTCAATGTAGGCATCACTTCGACACATTTCGTAAATTAATCAATGACAATGATGATATACCCATGCCCCCCAGTTGAGCGAGGGTTACAGGTCATAAAATCAATGCCCCACTTTGCAAAAGGGCCAATGGTAATGACAAGATGTAAGAGAGAAGGCAACACATGCATCTTGTGCTGGTAAATTTGACACACATGACATGAATGGAAGATAACAATGCAATCCTCAAAAATAGACGGCCAAAAATAACCAACACGAAGAATTTTCTAAGCAGTAGCATAACCATACATATGACTACCACAAGTGCCAGAGTGACAGTCATTTAAGACTTTCTCATCTTCCTCGAGAGTTAAACAACGGTAGAGAATAGAATCGGCTCTAACACATCATAACATGTCTCCAATAATATGATATGGCTGAGAATGATGGTGGATTCATCACCGAGCATCCTTAGACAATTCATAGCGAAATGAAGATGTCTAGAGGTAAACAATGATGTCATCATACTAGGGATCGAGGGTACTAATCAAGAAAAGCGTATCGTCTGGAGTGCAGTCCTCTATCTGAGAGGGAGCAGAAGCATATGGTAAGGAGAAAATCAACTAAGTGAAAACTAGTAACTTCTTAGATTTGGCAATCGTGAACTCCAAATCAAACTCCTAGAGGATAATGGTCCACTTGGAGTATTTCCCCCCAACAATTAATGTGAAAAAATATGTCATCGAGTTGCAATCAGAAATCACGATCATGGTATGCAACAAAATGTAATGACGAAAATGTTGAACAACCTGAACAACTGCCAAGGCCAACTTCTCGACATAAGCATAGCGAGTCTTGGTGTCAAGAAGGTTGCGGCCAAGATAATATATGACATGCTCAAAACCATCATCATTGTCTTGTACTAGAACCATGCCAATTGTACTATCAGTGATAGCTAGATAAAGTGAGTAATCGTTGTGATAGTTAGGTGGACGCAACAACGGAGCAGAAACAAGAAGGGTCTTGAGTTGCTCAAATGATTTTTGGGCAATTTCATCCCAGATGAACGAAATCTCACACTTAAGCAGACGCATATAAAATTTAGCGACCTCGGCATAGTTAGGGATGAAACGAAGCAAGAAATTAGCCTTCCCTTGCAAACTCTGCAACTGGTGCAAAGTAGCAGGAGGTGGGAGATTTAGAATAACTTTGAAATTGAGTGGATCGAGACAAATACCCTCCTTAGAAATGACAAACCCTAGGAGTTTGCCGGACTCAATGCAGAAGACACATTTGTGTAGATTAAGATGAATATTATAATGTCTATAGTGAAGAAAAATCTGGCAAAGGTGGTTTGGATGGTCTATGTGTTTAGCTGAATGAGTATGAAGATCATCCAGATAAGGCTGAACAATGGGTTTAATATCATGAAAAGCATAGGACACTGCTCTTTGGAAAGTCGCACCAGCATTCTATAGACCAAAAGGGAGATTTTATAAGCAGAAGTACCCATGGAAAGATAAAGTAAGTCTTATGCTGATCAACATGTAAAATATTGATCTAGTTATAGCCAGAGAAGCCATCCATAAAAGAGAACATTTCACTCCTAGCACAATCATCAATAATTTGGTCAATAAAGGGAGTGGGGTAGTTATCTTTTGGACATGTGGAATTGATATCATGATAATCAACACAAACTCTAATAGTGCCCTACTTTTTAGTCACAGGGACAATGTTAGAGACCCAGTCTGTCAATGGAATAGGATAAATAAACCTAGCCTTGAGAAGCTTTTCAACCTCTCCCTTAATGGCAACTGCCTTTCTTGGGTGCACAGGACGTAAATGTTGACGAACTAATTTCGCATTAGGATGCGTAGGTATCTCATGCACCACAATACTTGGATCTATACTGGGCATCTCCTCATATGACCAGGCGAACATGTTGTGAAACTCTCGAAAGAGACTAGTGTAAATCTTGATCTTCTCGGGAGAACAAGTTACTCCAATATGAATACTTTTGATAACCCCTGGTTTAACAGAGATGTCGATAGACATGGTTTGCATGATATTTCCCATATTCCCTTCAGAAAAAACCTCATGAGTTAAGATGGGTGTCTAAAGCAGTTGAGAAGGAACATGGGAAGCAAAAATTATCGAGACAGGCATTCATTGCCCCAAAGCTAGAAAGAAATGAGGAACAATGATGGCTATCAATCCAAGGAGGATCCTCAAAAGACAAAGTTTCAAGAATAGCCTCATCAGAAAGAAATGTATCACATAAAGGATTAGGAGAAGCAACATCTCCAAGCCAAGGGGATTGCACATATGTGTCAAGAGATCTACTCGAAGGAGTAGAGTAAGAAGAAGAAGCAGAAGCCAAGATGATTTCAACATAGTTAAGCTCAGTAGGGCTTAACGACATAACATCACCCCAAGAATCTACCTGATCGAGGGGAGGAATAACCCATGGATAGGGTTAACAGAGATCATATTGATGCAGATGACATTAGGAGGTGGGAGTGGAAAAATTCCCATGAGGGCAAGAGATTTAAAGAGCCCAACACCCACACTCTCATAAGGAATACTAGTATGCTCCACATATGGAACATTGCCTTCCGAGAAAGAGGAAGCAAAGAAGGACAACTGATCGACTGTAACAATTTTTCCCTGATGAGGAAAACGGAGTGCGTGGAACAATTAAGCAATGGCATGCATAACATATGTCCAACTTCGACCTAGTAGAAGGTTGTAAGTTAGATTGGTGTTGACAACCTCTACTTCAACGTTGAATGTCTTGCCTTCCAAGGTGATATGCAAGCTTAGGAGAATACCAAATGGACAAGAATCTCTTCCATCAAATGCCTCCAGGGTATTTAGCGATTGACTCAAATATGGAGAACCAATGGCTTTCCAACAAGAAACAGACATGATGCAAGTCAAGGCTCCTTCATCGATAACAGTACGATGAATAGTCTTTGAGTTAATAACAACCTAGATGAGAAAAGTGATCTAGTGAGGCAAACGTGGCACATGATTTTTAAGATCGAAAGTAATCATCTCAGAATCAACTGGATCAATTCCATCGATGGCGAATAGTAATGACATCCGCTGGGAAGGAAAACTCTTAAGAACCTCCAATGCAGACATAGCCGAAGGATCTTGAGCTAGATCTTTGACAATATTATAGTGCTATGCGGCACGAGAATTGGGATTATAGTCTGCCGAATTCATTACTAGGCCTTTCAATATGAAGAGGGTCAAAACTGGACAGGGGAACACTAGAAGGGACTTCAGGTTCTTTCCCAGCTGGCGGAGCATAATATTTCAATCAAGTAGTCACGTGAATAGGAATAGTCCTGCCCATAAAGACCTTGGAACCAGATGAGGAATACGATTGGGGCTAGTCTACCATTTGAGTTTGTTGGGAAGGAAAAGGATTTTTAAGCACAACAGGAATCCCCGAAGTCCCCTTAAGAAAATGACTTACTTCAGACCATCAAGGACACTCCTTATTGAAGTGATCCTCATCACAAATATGACAAGGATACTTAGGCTTATGTTTAGAACCATCATCAGTAGGAGTCTTAGGAGGTTCTTGCTTTGGCATGTCAGAATTATTTTTACCTTTCCGTTTCCTCTTACCCTTTGAAGTTTTCTTTGTTGTGGTGGACTGAATGACATTAACTTCTGAGGTTTTCCCAGGATTGGATGGAGACTGAGATGCAGTTTTAGTAGGAGTAATGGATTTTTGTTTCGCAGGAGTCATGGAAGACTTTCGAGAAGACTGAGCGACAAAACCAATAACACCATCGACAAAAGGTGTCGGCGGAGCTTTAGAAGTTCTAGGTCGCGGAGCATTGGGAAAGATATCATAAAGCGTGCTAGATTGGGAATATACCAAATCAAGATATTGAGCATGAGTGATGGCTTGCTCTTCAGTAAGGGATCCCCCTTTAGCAATATCTCTGGCTATTGGACCGACAAAAGAGGTAGTGAACCAATCAGTCAATAGCTGATCAGGAATCCAAAAATTGATCAAACAGAAACACCTTATCCATTCATGAATATTATCAGAGATGTGGGTAGCCCTGTCCTATTTTAGAGAGGTAAGAAGATGCGTTCCTGTTTTGTAGCGAATCGGTAATTGAAACTGTGTGAGGAATTCCATCGTAAGAGAATTAAAATCTTGGAAAGTCCCACGAGCGAGTTCAATGTACCACTTTGCAGCAGCACTAGTAATAGTCCTTTGGAAAAGATAGAGACGAATAGAATCATCAAGCCAAGAATTGGATGAACACCAAAGGTGATAGGCCATAACATGTGCCTGGGGGTCTTCTACAAACTTTCCTTCAAACTTAGGACAATCACCAGGGATCTTTGTTGGACAGACGACCAATATGGATTATGCAGTATAGGATCATTTGTCAATTTCGACACATTGGGCAGTTCCAAAGTCGCAAAAAAAGGTAACTAAGGATTGAAAGACATCATGGGTCTTTGATAAGGACCAAGGTTAGGATTCCAACCAGGGCCTTGTTTCCCCCATGGAATTTGTCCTAGAGGATTTTTTCCATAAGGGTTAAAGTTTGGAAGATTTAAACCATACCTTATTGTTGACCTGGATTTTGACCCCCAATATACCATTAATTACTAGCTTGACCAACAGGGATAGCATATGGCTACTGAAAATTCTGATAAGGATTACCCTAAGGTTGTTGATAGTTCTGATATGGATTACCCTAAGGTTTCCCTTAGGGTTGCTGCGGTATTTGAGGACCAAACTAAAACTGAGGCCCAAACTGTGTCTAGGGCCCAGGTTGTACTTGATGAACAGGTTGAGCTTGGAATCCAAACTGAACTTTGGGATCGGGTTGAGCTTGGGGACCATCTTGAGCTTGGGTCTAGGTTGCATTTGAACACCAGGTGGACTAATAGGTGGATTGACTTGACCAAAAGGTTGTCCTTGCTGAGCAACAGGATGGCCTTGTTGGAACTGAGGCTAGCCTAATTGACCAGAAAGTTGTCCTTGAGATAAAGTAGGTTGTATTGGATAAACAAAGGATGGACTTGTTTGGGCTAAAGATTGTCCCTGAAAGTGTTTTCCTTGCGAGCCCAAATGTTGCCCCTGCTGACCATAAGATTGGCCTATTGCAGCAAAAGGTTGTCCCTGAAAGGGTTGTCCTTGGAGCCTCAGTAAGAAGTTTGATTCTAGGAAACTGAATGTGGAACTTGACTATCAATTGGAGCCATCGGAGGAAGAGGTCCAGCACGATAAATATGAGTTCCATGCTAATCGTAAAAGTGCAGAGGGTTGTGCGGATTGGATAGCTATTGATAACCTATAGGATTATAAGTTTGGATTTGAAGAGAAAACATATATCGATCATACGACAATCCCCCCAGAATGGGGTTCGAGGAGATAGGTGCATTACTCGTAGGTTGATTGACTCCGAATGTAAGAGGTGAAGGACCACTGACAATGGGTTTGGAAGATATCCTAGTAACAACAATGACCACCGAGGATGCGGTAATCACACTAACAAGAGGAGCAGAAGATGCCACACAAATGGTGGGAATTGATGGAACAATTGTAACAGATGTAACCTGCATATGAGGAATGCAAGTTGTGGCAGTCTGAGTAGACATGAACAGTCCTGAATTCAAAACCATTGTACTAGAACATATTGAGCTCTGATATAGAGATGTAGCACCAACCATTTTAGCCAAAGTACGATAGCCAAGTGGTAATGAAACATCTTGAGAGGTGTGGAAAGGGAAACCTTCCGAAGGAAATTGATATTCACTAGTCGACACAAGGCTCTCTTGACTAATAACAGGACTTGTCTCATCCATATTAGAAGAGGCCATATGAACCAAAGCACCAAGGGGAGTATAGAGAGGATCTTCCTCTAAAAAACCCTAAACATTGGGAGGAGTCCAATTGATATCAAAAGGTTCCTCACTCAAAGCTCGAGAGGCAAGAGGCTGAACACTTGGAACAATAGCAAGAGTGCCACTCAAAGATGATACCTTAGAGGAGACGTGGGAAGAAGGCTCTTTGCCACTTGGTAAAGACGATGAAACAGATGAGTCCGCCAAGATGGCCTAAACTTAACAGATCAGGAGAGAAGATTAATTAATAGGGCTTTAAATTCTTTTAAAGGATACTACTCATGATGTGGCAAAAATTATGAGGTAGGATGTTATCATGGGCAAATAAATTTTATGATACTGGAATAAAACTTTTCCTTTTCATGTTTATAGAGTCGAGAAAAAGGGCAAAAGATGACTGTAGTATCCTTCAAAGTTTGATGACCTTGAAAGGACAAGTGCTCAGATGATCCTTTTACAATTAGAGAGTCGAAAAGGAATGAAAGTGACTGCTCTTGAACTCTAGGTAAAAGGTTTACTAGGAAAATTATAAAACTGCATATACGCCTTGGTAAAGAGATGACCAAGGACTTCCCGTACGACAACTAATCTTCCTGAATGTTGTTTTCGGTGCATTACGATTCGTGAGGTAACAGACTCGGCTTCCTATGGATAACAAGATTGCAACATAGTGGTGTGTCCCATCATATACGTGACGGTATAGGAAGCACAAGTCCGTACTAGCACTTATCGAATCACAAAAGGAGGAATCACCCAACCTTAGTGAAAACAACAGCCACTAGGTTTAAGGACTCCAGAACACGTCTCTAGCCTAGGCCTCTAGATCTATGAGAATTAAGTTCTGATGCATTTTTAGATTAATTCAATAAATTTTAGCAGTTTATCTTGAATTAAATCTCAGTTTAAAGGCCCTACCGAACGTATCTTCAAAAACTCCTAGAATGCAACTAAATGAGTAAAGAAACCATTCCTTTTCAATGAAAAACTAACTAAAGAAAAGTGAGAAGTTCATTTCAAAGCAACAAGCAAGAAAATGCAAGAATGGTACTTTTCGTTATTTCGAAAGCAAACCAATCAAGAGGAAAGAGAAATGCTTCTATCTTTCACTAGCTTGAAAGCAATCCAATTAAGAAAATGAAAAATAAATCCTTTGCTTTTCAACTTCTAAATGTCAAGAATTTACTAATGCAAATGATTGTTCTCATTTCCTAATGAATAATGAATGTGATACTTTGTTTTTTCTAATAGATGACAAGCAGTTGAATGCAAAACTCAAAACAATGCTAGTTTTAAGTCCTTTTTGAATGAAATCATTTAAGTAAAGAGACACATTCCACTCATAAACTAATCAAAGATTTAAAACAAAGAATATGTTTCTTTTTGCAAAAACTTGAAAGATTTCTAACTGACCGGGAAGTAATGTGATCTATCCCAAAGTGATGGAAGGAAACCAAACAAACAAGACTTGAAAGTTTTGATAACCAAACATCACATATCAATCAGGAAGATAAAAGAACATTCAAAAGGAAAAGCCTCAAACAAAGCAAGGAATCATTTCAAACACATCTCAAAGGTCCAAATGAACAAGTAACCCAAGAAAAAGCTAATGCTTCAAGAAACCCTAAGGTGAATAGGTCACACAGTTCATAAGGAGAAGTCTCAAGGGAATGAAACCAAGAGTAAAGTATTCTATCAAACAACAATTTGACACATAACAAATAGGCAGAAGACAAGCTCAAAAGGATAGGACACATTGGCCAATCAAAGAACAAAACTTCAAAATTGAAACCTACAAGAATCTTCGTGAGCGTTAAACTGACAACTTGCACCAACAATGAAAAGTTGCACACCCTTACCTAGCAACTTGCCATGTCGTCACAGAAGTACACTGGGAAACAATGCCGAAGAGTCCGTCGTGACTATGAGGCAATTTAATTGCACGAAACAATAGAAAGAACAACTAATTAAATAGAGTAGACGCGACTATCATCGTGACTGTCATAAAATAAAAGGCGAAGACCCCATATCAAAGGAAAAATTTAAAAATTCAGATGAGGAAAGGCTAGACCTGTCACTTATGATAGAGGGAAGACTACCAGAAGAAGTCAAACAACCCACAATCTGGAGAATTCTTCCCAAAAAGTAAAGGAGACAACAAACAAGCAAAGCAAAATAAAATCAAGAGACAAAAGACAAGGTCCCCTGTATGGTCGCCAACTTGTGATGCAGGTAAGTTCCCTTTGTGGACAGAGACAACCCCTCTTGCCCTAGAGTGGGTCTAGTCACAACAAAGACAATATCAAATCAGAATTCCCTTAGATAGTTAATGTCATGAAGGCCTACCTTCAAATCCTCGTTTGATGATGTTCTCTTTGTATTGCTCCAACTCTCTTCTAATCACTTTTGTACCTGAAACAACATACATAGAACAACAACAAACATAATAGAATACGACAAAAATGATCTACTTAAAGGGTCAAGGAAATTCAAGCTATCAATATGAAATTTGACATAAGATATAGGAAATAAACCGTTGATTTGTATTAATATGAACTGAAGTAAAACTTACAACCATGCCTTGACGTTGCAGGTCTCCTTGAAGGGTCATGTCAGCATGTCTCTGCAAGAATTCACTCATGAATTATCTC
>APFE030085663.1:63929-79959 GCA_000404065.3 Pinus taeda
TCGTAAATATTTTTAATGAGTCCGATGGGAAGATAAATCGGTATATTTTTCATATTTAGAGAGTTTGAAAAAAATACAAAAAAGAAAGCTCCATCATGTACCTTTTTGTAATTTGTCCTTGAACCTGAAAAGGTATAAAACAATATTCGAGAGAAGCTCTTGACCGTGTTGACCAAGGTGTACCTTTTTTTGTAAATAGTCAATCTCAGCCCGAAAAGGGGTAAACGTATACTATGGTGACATCAATTCATTTAATTTAATGAGTTCGAAAAGACAAGTACTTGACAATCTTTTCATGTTTATAGAGTCAGAAAAGAGCTTAAAGATGACTCCAAGGGGGTTCCTTTTTCATTTATTTTTAACAAGTCCAAAAAAGAGATAAAACAAAAACTCATTGAATCAGTCAAAATTGATCATTGAATCCACCAAAAAGGACCTGTAACTACACAAAGACAACCACACATCACTGATATCGAGAAAAATAATAAAATATTGGTAAAAAATGAGTTTAAAACTTATAAATAGAACAAAAGTAAAAACATTTTTACCATTTCACTTGGAGTAACTTGGAGAGTGCATTTTACCCCATCTTCTTTGATTTTTCAAGCGAGCAGTGTGGGAGATCTAGGGCATCATTTCACAAACCGTCAGCTGTAGGTAAGAGCTCTATATTTTCTCTTGCATTTTATCATGTTTGCATGATTATTCATTGGGTGTTTTCTTGCCAAAAGGAAAGACTTAAAATTTTTAAATCGGGGGTGATCATCGCGGGTTTGCTCATCGGAATCATGATGGTGCCCCTGAACTAGAAGGGATCTCATGCTGGCATCACAAGTTTAATAAAAACAGAGGTGATGGCTACAGGGCACAAAATTTTAATGAAAGCTTCTCCTTAGAGTGAAATTTTTGAGTTTTATCCATTGAAAAGCATTTAATCGATGTTTAATGGTTGTTTTGCAGGAGATTTTGACAACATGGTCATTGAATGGAAGGAGAGAGTCCATGAGGCAGAAGATCACCAAGCTACCCAAGATTCAAAATGCGTGAATGTTTTGAAGAACTATGGGCTACTGAAATTTTTCTGAACCATAGGACCCAGAGCCCAAAATGGTCTGCTACACTACCTTATCATTTTATGGGATGCTGATAAGGAGATCTTCATTATTATAGGGCAAGAACTGGAACTGGAAGTAACATACATCTACTTCATTACTGGATTGTCTAAAAGAGGGGAAAGGGTTCAACTCTTCAGATCTCATCCTAGAGGTGAGAGCATTAGTGCCCTAATAAGGTGACATTTCCCAGGTGCAGAAAAAACAATGAGTAGGAAGGTGAAGATAATGTCGGTTGAGAATCTTCCCCTAAGGATCATTCTACACATCATGGCTCATATAGTTGGGTCATAGGCTTTACATGAGATTTCAAAATCTCAATTCCAGTATGCGGTAGACTACCTTACTCCAACAGTATTCAACTGGTGTGATGGGTTGTTGGCCAATATGAAGAGGCAACTAACCAAAGGTAAGAGGGGAAACCTAAAGTAGTTTGGCTTCGGTTCGATCTTGGTCACTTTATTTCTGGAATGAGTGCCCCTATTTTGGTATTAGTGGACAGAGGTGTTGGATCCTACTCCACAAGATCTGAGGCTGGTCAGATGGAGTGAACTCATGCCTCGTGGAGGAGGGGGCCAACAGATGCATTTCCCTCTGCATTTTTTTAGTTGGTTGCATCACCAACTGATTATTGTGGATGATTATGCCTATGTAGGAAAAATTTTTAGATAGGATCCAAATATACCTCTACCACCAGGTGAACGATGGACTGATGCTAATAAAACTTGTGTTTTTGATTTTTCAAGTTTTATGAGTTTTTTTTATTAAAGTGTATCTAAGGTTTAACTTGTGATAAATGTGCAAATATTGGACTAGAAAGGCCTCCTGGTATGTCTCCAATAGCACGACAAGTAGCACGTTAGATACAAGACGCTCCATATGAGGAAGGATTATATCCCATGGTGGAGATGGAACACAATCTAGAAGTGATCACTCGAGGGATTCCAGAATACAAAACTATAGATGATGTGCCATTACGATACCAGAGGCATAGAGTAGGAGTGTCTGCGAGACTACATCAGTTATTAGGCCGAGTGATTAGAGCAGTCTCGTGTTATCCCATGCATCATGTAAGCGAATAGCCTTTCTAGTTTTTTTTTTGCACTGTTGTAGGCTTTGAAAAAAAGCCATGTGTCTTAGAACACTTTTTTAGACTTTGATGGAAAACTTTGACAGACGGGTATATTATATATATAATAATAATAATATATATATATATATTCTAATAATATAATATATATATATATTATATATATATATATATATTATATATAATATATATATTTTATATATATACCATATGATGATTTATTTTCTACTTGTGTGTTCATGTATCATGATGTTATGATCAATTTTATAAATTACAAAAATGTCTATCAAGAACATAATTTTATAATGCATCTGTTAATGTATTCAAGTTACGTGGAATGCATTATTATGTGGTAAAATCAAAATTTCTTTCCATTAATAAAACACGTAGATACATACGTAGAATTTGCGGATTTCTTACTGAGTAATGATTATTCAATTGTAACATAACAAGTTGTGAATCTATGTTAACAACTAAATTTCTAATGCCAAGATCAACTTCTTCTAATAATAGTTCAATGAATGCAGTGTATTCGACAATATTATTAGTTTTCCTTCTTAGGAAAACACCTTGTAAATCAGTCAAATCGCCATCAAGGGCAAAGAGTGCCCAAGCTGTGGAAGACAAGTTCCTTGTGCTACGACAAGCACCATCAGAAAAACCAACAGAATGATTTGACAACATCTGCAAACTGAGTGGAACCCCAGGTAAGAAAAAAAACATGTCTGCAAAGAAAACAACCACACCAAAAAATAAAAAGCGCAAACCAATGAATCACACACTAATTTACAAAAGTAATTACATAGAACTCACGCATAATACTTTTTCAGATACAACCCATTGATAGGTTGTGACAATGCATTTCCGCCATAGTCAACAAGCTCATAGGTTCCTTTTTGCAAGAAACATTTTACAATATATGGCCATGCCACATAGGTTCGAACTTCCCAGCTCCCAACTTATCGCTAAATTGATCATACAGAAGGACCAAGTCGCCTTCAGCAAAAATGCATGGAGAAAAAATTTGATCAAAATGAGCTTTAACTCAATTTCTCTGGACTTTTATCACCATCATAGAAATACAACGGGTCTCATTAAGCCTCTCGAGATAAAGTAACCACTCCTCTTTAGGCGAGGTATCAGGAAGTAGTTCAATTTCTAATTTCAACGAAGGGATTTCACACTGAATCAGGAGGGTATCCTCTAAACCATAAACCAACTAGAATGGAGTGAAACTAGTGGCTGTCTTAGCCAAAGTCCAGTAAGACCAAAGAGACGAGAATAACATGAGATTCCAATCATTTTTATGCCTCCCAATGGTTCATTGAAGCATAGTACTCGAAACCTTGTTAATTGCTTCAGCTTGGCCATTGGCCCATAAATAGTAAGGAGTTGAGCTATCATGGTGAAGACCCAGTTGAGAAGTCAGCTCTGCCATCATGTACTGATGAAAATGTGATCCATGGTCACTAACAATGGCTTGAGGGGAACTGGCAGGGCTCACTGCTTGCGGTTATAAATATGACATTCATGGCACTTTTGAATGGCCAGAATACAATCCTTGAAAATAGAAGGATAGAAATAAATGGCGCGATAATCTTCTGAGTAGTGGAATAGCCTAACATGTGACCACCACATGCCCCAAAGTGGAAGTCATTCAAGAATCATTCAGCTTCTTCAAGTGTTAGACATCTGCAAAGAACAAAGTCAACACCAACTCGGTATAATGTATCACCAATAATATGATAAGGTTGAGACTGATGTCGAATGTAGTGTTGGTTAGATCGAGACAATTCAGATCAGAAGGTTTGGGTCTAAAGACAAAAAATGATATCTCCATACCATGGGTCAAGAGTGCTGATGAGAAACAAAGTTTCATCAAGGATTTGCTCAGAAAAATTAGTGGAAGCTTTTCCAGAAGGAAGGGCGCAAATGAATTCGGAAAAAAACGAGTGATTTCTTTGATTTGGTGGAATTAAAATCCAAAACAAACTCTTGTAAGATAAAGATCCATTTAGGGTATTTGCCCCCAAGCAATTGATGAGTCAAAATATAAGTCATGGGGTTGCAGTAAGAAATCACCATGGTCTTCCGTAGAAGAATGTAATGACGAAATTGTTGAACATCATGTACTATTGCCAAGGCAAGTTTCTCGACATAAGCATATCGATTTTTAGGGTCAATGAGATTTTGACTTAAATAACAAACCACATGTTGGTTACCATCGTCATCATCCTGAACCAATACCATAGCAATGGTAATTCTGGCTATGGCCAAGTAGAGGAAATAAACACGGTGAAAGTCAGGGGGATGCAATAAAGGAGCACTAAAGAGAGTGTTTTTTAGGGCATCGAAGGATTGTTGGGAAATTTCACCCCAAAGGAATGGGATCCCCTTTTTGAGCAAGCGAGTAAATCCCTTGGCAAGTTCAACGTAGTTAGGGACAAAGAAACAAAGAAAATGGGCCTTTCCTTGCAAACTTTGCAATTGATGCAAGGACGTAGGAGGGGGTAAATTTACAATATCCTCAACTTTTAGAGGATATATTCATATACCTTCTTGGGACACAACAAAACCCAAAATTCGATCGGATTCTATGCAAAAGACACACTTATGCAGATTAAGATGAATATTATAGTGTCAACAATGCAAAAAGACGGCTCGAAGGTGGTCTAGATAGTCATGACGTTTAGAAGAATGAATTGGTAAGTCATCAAGATAAGGTTGAAAAATGCATCTAATATCATGAAAAGAATATGCCATTTCTCTTTGAAAGGTAGCACTAACATTTTTCAAGCTGAAAGGGAGATTCTTATAGGAAAAAGTCCCCCATGGACAGATGAAGGTCGTTTTTTGTTGATTAGCAGGAAATATATTGATCTGGTTATAACCAGAAAAACCATCCATAAAAGAGAAAATCTCACTCCTAGCACACTCATTGATGATTCAATCAATAAATTGCGTGGGATAGTTATCTTTCGGGCATGCATGAGGTGTCGTGATAATCAACACAAACTTGGATTGTGCCCTTCTTTTTAGTAACAGGTACAATGTTAGAAAACTAATCTGTCAATGGGATAGGGTAAATAAAACTAGCTTTTAAAATATTTTCAACTTCTACCTTAGTAGCAGCAGCCTTCCTTGGGTGCACGAGATGAAGTCGTTGAAAAACAAGCTTCACATTAGCATACGTGGGTATTTCATGCACCACAATAGATGGATCAATAACATGCATTTCCTCATATGACCAAGTGAAGACATCATAAAGTTCCTTGAAAAGAGCAGTGTAAACCCTGATCTCATCAGGAGAAAAGGAAATCCCTATGTGGATGTTCTCAACAATTCTAGGTTTAATGGAAATGTCGAGTGGCATGGTTGTAGTAATATTTCCCATATTACCTTCAGACAATACTTCGTGCACCAAAATAGGTGTTTGAAGTGGATGTGTCAGGTTATAAGAAATGAAAGCTTCAAGACATGAAGGAATCTCACTTAGGCTTGGAAGAAACGAAGAATGATGATGAGTATCATTCCAAGGAGTTTCGTCAAGAGACATAACCTCCACAATATTATTGTTGGTGGGGAATGTCTCGTTCAAAGGATCCGGGGAATTTCCAAGAACCAAGCCAAGGAGATTGTGCATAAGTGTCCAGGTTCATACTAAGAACAACATGAATTTCTAAAGCAGCCGCTGAAGTCGAGACAATTTCATGATAAGCTTGTTCCAATGGACTTAGTGGCATGGCATCACCAAATGAATAAATTTGATCTAGAGAAGGAATAATCCATGGATCTATAGAAACAAAGATCATATTGATCGAGGTGACATGTGAAGGTGGGAGAGAAAAAATTCCCATTAAAGAAATCTTTAAAAAGACCTACCCCCATGCTCTCATATGGAATTTTAGTATTTCCCACATATGGGACATTGTCATTCGAGGCACTAGAAGAGAAAAAAGACAATTGGTCGGCGATGACAATTTTTCCTTCATGAGGAATATGGAGCACTCAGAACAAAGAGGAAACCACACAAAACATGACATGGGTCCAACTTCGCGCAAATAGAAGTTTGAAATTCAGACTTGCATCTATAACTTCCACTTATAGCTCAACAATGTTCCCTTCTAGAGTGATGGGAAAATTTGTGAGAATACCATAAGGATGGGAGCCTCTGCCATCAAAGGCCTCGAAGGTGTTCGGGGACTGGTTAAGGGGTGGAGAGCCAATGGATTTCTGACATGAAACAGACATGATGTAGGTGGATGCACCTTCATCAATGACAATCCGATGGATTGTATTTCCTTTAATAATAGCTTGAATAAGAAAAGAAAATTGACGAGGAAGATGAGGAACATGGTTTTCGAGATTGAAGGTAATCAAAATAGAATCATCAGGACCAATGCCTTCTATAGCAGACAATAATGACTTCTGTTGCATTGGACATGTTTGGAGAACTTCCAAAGTAGACATCGCCGAAGGTGCTTGAGCTAGATCTTCAACAATAGTGTAATGTTGAGCAGCTCTAGCATTCAAATTATAGGATGATTTCCAAAGAACACCTTTGGGAGGTGGTCAGAGAACATATTCATCATTAGGTCTCTCAATATGGAGAGGACTAGAACTGGGTGCAGTAGAAGTAGAAGGTACACTAGTGGCTTCTTTCTCCACCATCTTATTTTGAGGGACTTGATAATTCTTCGATCGAGTAGTGACAAAGATAGGTAATGAACCCATCATCATTAAAATTGAGAACTAGATGAGGCAGAGGACTGCAGTTGGTCTACCAACTGAGTTTACTGAGATGGAAATGGATCTTTCAAAATAGCCGGAGTCCCTTTTAATAAATGACTAACTTCAGGGCATCGAGGACAATCCCTTGGTATAATGGTTTTCCTCACAAATGAGGTAAGGATATTTCGGCTTTTGTTTGGAGGCATAACCAGTAGATGATTTGGGAGCATCTCGTTTCAAGGTATCAGATTTTGCTTTTCCTTTACCTTTTTTCTTACGTTTCAAATATTTATCTACCATGGTAGACTGGAAAACATGGACCTCAGAGGTTTTACCAAGATTCAACAGATTTTTCGAAGGAGGGTTAGAACCAGTATCCAAAACAGATTTTTGCTTCGAAGAAGTTTACACTGACCCAATTATACCATCAACAAGTGGTACATCAGGAGACTTTGAAGATGTCAGATCTGAAGATGGTATTGGAGCATCAGGAAACATTTCATATAGCGTTCTAAATTGGGAATATAATAAGTCTAAATACTCAGCATAGGAAATAGCTTGGTTCTTGTGACACAGGTAAGTTCCCTTTGTGGACAGAGGCAACCCCTCTAGCCCTAGAGTGGGTCTAGTCACTGCACAAATAATACCAAAGAAAATTTCCTTACAAATTTGGTGTTATGAATACCTACCTTCAATCTTATGTTCGATGAAGTCCTCGTCGTGTTGCTCCAGTTCTTGTTCTTCTAGTCGCTCATACCTGAAAAAAACATGTAGAGAAATAGTACAAACATAATAGAAAACAACCAAACAATCTACTTGAAAAGTCAAGGAACCTCAAGCTATCGACATACAATATAGGAAACAAGCTATTGATTTGTATTAATATAAATCAAAGTAAAACTTACAACCAAGCCTTGACATCGTAAGCATACTTGAAGGGTCCTGTCAGTATGTCTCCATAAGCATTTAGTTGTGAACCATCTCCCAAGGGAACATATGACTCTCTCTTCTGTCCAAAAGGGTTGGTACTAGAAAGCTCTCAAGCCAACTCTACTCAAACATCTCTCAAATCAAAATACAAATGAGGCTACTTCCACACTCCAATAGCACTCTCTACCTCTACTTCTCTCTTAGAAACTTGAAACTATCATATTACATCTAGCTATCATCCAGTTACATCCATGCTACCTGATGTTATTCATGGAGGAGATATTTATAGGAGGGAGAGGTCCCATGAGAGAAGGAAGAGCTTAACTCTTAGGGAGGTTGCACAAAAGGTGGAACAACTATCCCAAAGGAGAAAGGAAAGCTCAACTGACCCAAGAACCAACCCTAGGACCGCCCATGAAGCAATATCATCTCGAAGTTTCAACGACTTGTTGAAAAGCTTGCCAAATATGGCTCATTGTGGGTGTAACATAGGGACAGAGAAAATACTTTCCTAGGGTTAGTGTTAACTTGACCAT
The DNA here is from genome assembly GCA_000404065.3 of Pinus taeda. NCBI lineage: Eukaryota > Viridiplantae > Streptophyta > Pinopsida > Pinales > Pinaceae > Pinus > Pinus taeda. The sequence continues at coordinate 72,329 of APFE030085663.1, forward strand.
CTTCGTGAGGGAAATAACTTTTGACTCGCGGTGACCTAGAAACTTAGGTAAAAAGGGTCTTCTTTAGGGATAATGAAATGAGACACTCTTCCTGAGATTGCAAGGAAGGTAATGACACATAATTGGCAACCTGACACAACACATATGTTAGTAACATGGACTGGCAGTATCCGGGATTTGGGAATGCAGAGTCAGTGACAAATTATTGTGTAATAGATGCCCCTAAAGCATGAAGGCCGAGAGAGTGGGAGGGGTGAAATTCTTTACGAATCCATAACCGAAATAGAACGTCCTCACGGAGAACTTGCAGACACAAGTACAACTGATATCTCTAATACATGAGTACATAGTGAAAGGAAATACATGTGCATAAGGCATGGGCGCAGCCATCTAGAAGATAAATGTAAATCATCTGTGGTATGGATGCAACCATCCAATTAGAAAGACCACAAAAATTACTCAGGTATGGTTGCAACCATCCAATCAAAAGAGTCAGGTATAAATCAATCCACACAACTTCGACTTGTGTAATTTGAGCCCAGGGTCTTGAATCCAAACCTGCCCACTTTACAATTTATAATATGTGAATATATGTGTTGAAGTTGAGGACAATAGAAAATCACTTGATTACCGGAAAATGATGTGAATTGTTAACAAGCACAAGAGAAACCACCAGTAATGTCAATGGTTCTAAAGGTACTGCTAGTACAATTCACAAAGTGTGAAGAATGATATGAAGTCGAACACTTGTGAAATCACCTGATCGAAGACCAATGATGCAATCCTGTCGTCGAGTGTGAAGAACTTTCCATTGAGGCATGCATGCTCCAAGGTACCAGAAAGGAGTCGCTAGGTCAAGTTCCCGGATAATGAGCTAAAGTTGGCCGGAAGCGATCAGTCAAAGGAGGGCCATAATGTTTCCCACATCATTGAAAATATCAGTGACATGGCTCCAGAATTTGGCAGCATTTTGGTACCAAAGGATCAAAGGTCATGATGATGTAGCAGGGATCAGATGGAATGAGGAAAAATGAATAACCCAAAACTTGGAAGGTCAATGATAAAATGAGGATATCCCAACCCGACATGAAGCAGAAATAGTGTCAATGTCCAAGAGCAACAAGTTTTTGTAATAACTGATACAATCAACAGAATGTTTCCAGATCTTCCCCCACCATTTCTGGTGAGTACCCCAATTATTTTTTAAACACAAGCTTGAAGGGGATAGCATATGCATGTAATGTAAGTTCATCCTTCGGACGAATCTGACCTACTTTTTTTAACGAGCCCTAGGAAGGAGAAGCTCGATCTCGTCACGATGACAAGTCCAATGTCATCAGGGTTTAACGACTCCCACATAGGTAAAATTCAGAGTATTTTTCATGTTTAGAGAGTTTGAAAAGACACGGAAAAGAAAACTCCATAGATCCCTTTCCGTAAATTTTTCCCTCGAACCTGAAAAGGTAGGAAATAATATCCAAGGGAACCTATTGACAATGAAAGATCAATGTGTACCTTTTTTGTAAATAATCTATCCAAGCCCGAAAAAGGGGTAAACATAAATGAGGTAGATGGTGCTTCGTAGCCTTTAACGAGTTCAAAGTGACAAGAGCTTGCCAATCTTTTCACGTTTTGAGAGTTAAAAAAGAGCTTAAAGATGGCTCCAAGACATATTTTTTCGTGTTATTACCGAGTCTGAAAAAGTATAAAATACGACTCGCAGGGTAACCACCAGGGTTTGCGAAACCTGTTGCTACACAAAAGCAAGCGTAAGATCCATTTTTGATAAAAATATGTGAAATAGTCAAGAACCCTAATTTGCAAGCCCTAATTTGACCAAAAAGGCTTCTAAAATAGTCATTTGGTAAAAAACAAATTACTTTTCCCCATTTTAGCTCAGAGCGAAAATTTTACCCTTATGCATTCAAAATTTCAACAGTCGACTGGAGAAAGATCAACAACCTGTCAGAAAGTTCGTTCAGTCCAGGTAAGCTCTAATCGTTTTCCTACATTTTTCATAGATAATACTTCATTTTTGATGGTTTGAGCCGCCTCCAAGGAATGTTTTAGGGCCAGCATATGTGCGGAAGTCGTCATGAGTTGCCAACTCGGGACCGCGACGACCCAAGATCTTCCATGAGGAGAAAACAGGGTCCTCGTGACTATACACAGAAAAGTCACGAAGATCCTAATTTTTCTCAACTAGTGATTTTGGCTTGGCGCACCTGTTTGAAAAACAGGGGCACCTGTTATAGCTCCAAATCTCACTATTATGGTTTGTGATGCTGCATTCATGGCCTAGGGCAACCCCTCCATCCAGACCTGGTCCAAAATCTAAAAAACAGTGTTTTATTCCCTGTATGCGACATTGCCCTGAGTTAAACACGTGTATACGCGGGTTCATATATACCCAACCCGCGTATATGTATTAAAACACTTAAAAAAATATAAACCTCCTTATTTTCAGGCAGAGATCGCGGGTTTTACCTGCTTATCACCTGTTAGTGCCCGTGGCCTCAACTGTTCCCAACCAATTCCTAACTAAAAAACTACTTTGGAATTGGTATAAAAAGACATCAAAGGGAAGGCCTAAGGGAGGGGAGAAGAGAGAGAAAGGTTATTATACTGATATTTTCCCCCTGACCAAGTCTGAAGACCCTTGTGCCTTCTGCACTTCCCCCATTTGTACAAGAAACCCTTGTTTCCTTGTGATTTGATGTTCATCCCTTAGTTATGGCATCATGGAGTGAGTCTTGGAAGGAGATATGCTAGAGTCTTGAGGCGGGACGGATCCGGAAGGAGGCTGTGCTTGGAGCCTGAAAAGGTTGCTCAGGTGATATTACTCTTTTTGTACTTTCTATTTGTCCATAATAAAGAAACACATCTTGATTCTTGATATGCTTCTTCTTTATGTTTATGATGTTCATGTTTGAATTTCATGTATGAATGGATGTTTAAAAGTTCATAACTAACTTCCTTCTTGTATAACATAAAGATGATTTTTGTATAAATCTTTGTCCATATACTGTTGCATTCTTTGGAATTGTTGGTTTTGCAGGGCAAAGGAGCGAAAGTGACGTGAAGAAGGGTTTGGACCCTTGAGGAACTGTTAGCCACCTATACCAATAGGTTTCATTTGTCATGATTGGCAGGGGAAGTGCCAATATGATCTACTTTGGTGATACAAAGATCTCATATTCTTGTGGAAGAAGTATACCTACATTTGGTTGATGCTACCCTACTTCTGAATGGGTGATCCAACAGCCTAAGCTGGGTCATGCCATGTTTCAATTTTTGTTGTAGATTAGATAAAGAAATCTGTCCAAACAGCTCAATCTTGGCAGGTAAAGTAGATAGGTAGAGAAAGAAGGTTCCCAACTGCTTAATCTGGGGCCTTGGAAGCAATAAGGGTAGTTTTAGATAGACAATCAAAAGAAAAGGTCAAAGGAAAAGAAAAGGCATAGAAGGGTTTGCAAGTCTAAATGCACCCTCCTTGTAGTAACAAAAAATGCTAGGCAATAGAGTGGGTAGGTAGATGGGGTTGCAGAAAGCATGGTTTATGGCATTTTCACTGGCCTAAGCAAAGATAAAAACATGGTGCCAGTGCAGATTTCCTATTTTAGCAGTCTTACAGCAACTTAATGAAGCATGTCTAACTTCCAGATCACCCCCCATCACATTCATGGCTAACATCCCCATGCCAACTATGTTCATGAAAGAAGTCAAAGTATTTTGTTAGTTCTTGTTTCTTCAAGAACCACATTTCTTGTGTAAAAATTCTTTTCATTTTGATCTACTTCCTAAAAACTAAGTTCATTTCATATAAACAGCTTAGTATTTTAACCCCCTCATCCACCTTTTTCACTCATGTTAACTACTAACCTATCACTAGTTAACTCCTTATATCCCCTATCCCCCCTATTACTATGTAAATTTGGCAAAAAACCCAAAAAAATCTATATATCCTCTTCCCCGAGAATTATAGCTCTATGTATCGTTTTAAAAGTTTCAAAGGCTAAAACATTAAGCGCGACCCAAAGAGCACCAAAAAATTGATCTTGGGATTAATCCAGGATTTGCTCGGATTAATAACCAAACCTGCTTTGTAAATAAACCTTGCAAAAAACCAAAAAACCCACTTTTTACAATGTTCCGCCGGGCACATATTTCGGAAATAATAATATTTTATTGTTCCCCGCGGTTCGTATTGCCCTCGCATCTCATCAACTCGTCAACCGTCGGATGTGGGCTTTCCCATCCGATGGCCCACATCCATATTGGACGGGCCCCGATCACCGCACTTTACCGCCCGAGAAATTGTTAGAGGGTGACGTCAGGCCTCTGCCACGCGTCACCCCCATATCTTCTAGGGCCGCCCTTTGACAATACCGCGACCGTATCCAGAGCGGTCCGAGAAAATCCACTTACCACTATATTATATCGCCTGCCCACGTCACCGCTACACCTGCCAGCGCTCCGACGTGTCCGCCACCCATGCAATCCCCGTGGACCACTCACAGGCTCCCACGTCACTCGATGACGTCATGCTGACGTCACCCGACCCTGACCCCACCTGATGACGTCATGCTGACGTCATCCAAAAAACACGCCAATGACCCAAAAAGTCTATATTTTAGACAAAATTTCGTGTTTTTATCACTTTTTCTAAAAAGAACTGTTGCTCACCTCTGCATGCGAATTACGACCACCTGTCGCCAACCTGCAGAAATCGACCCGAAGAACGCTGCCGCCTCCAACCTGCCTGCATTTGTGACCATTGCCGGCAATTCACCAGGTATTTACCCAAAGCATCCCCTCAGAGCTTGGTTATGTCCATAATTCTCCATAACTAAATTAACAAGAGTAAGGAAACATGTATTTACCAGTAAATTCGAGGTAAACCAGCGTTCCTTTACAGTTGTAGGGTCGAAATTTACCTGCTGAACCCACATATAGTCACATTTTCCTAAATTCACATCTGTCCGCGCATTCGTGGACTGAAAACCTGAGCTGCACTAATTCACCGGAAAAACAGTGTTGCTAGTCCTTGCAGTTGCTCAATTCACTCTCTTTTGAGCATTTTACACTACTGTCACCACAGTTTACATCATTTTCCCTTACAATTTGCCCTACTTTTGCAAAAATACCCCTCTGTGTTGTTCTGCCCACTGAAACCAGTTCTAGTACAAGTCACAGGTACTACTTAACCATGGAAACATCAGTAGCCCTGAATGTTCAACCTCTGAATGCCCCACACAGAGAGCTAGAGTGGAAGGCCCTCGGTGATAGAGATTACCAGATGCTAGACTCAACTGCCATGACTTCCAAATTCAATATTCACCTGCTGAATGAGTTAAAAGCCCAATATCTCAGTGGAGCTGATATCTTAGGGATTTGGGACTCCAACCTGGCCATTTAAAATCTCCCTCAAGTCAATGTCCTCCCAGACTTGATAAATCAATGTCGTTCCAGCTATGACCCATGTCAGAGAGTTGTTCCCAGCCCCTCAGGCTCAGTATTGTTCCATATCACCCCTAAGGCCATTAATGAGATGCTACACTTTCACACTGCAAAGCCCCTAACTCCTCTCTCCATCAATGACTTGATAAAGAAAGGGGGCAAGTTGTCCAATGCTCAGATTATCAAGATTAATCAGTTATTTATTCAGCCAAAATTTGAAGCTATGAGCACCACCCTTCCTATAGCATATCAATATCTCAATGAGCTGGGAAAAATGCTTGTAGATTTGATCAGTTACATCCTGGGTTATGGGACATATGAGGATGTTGATGAAACCATTATGGCCATGCTGTCCATATTCTCCCCTGGAATGCCTCCTGCTGTGCACTATGATTTTGCCACATACATTGCCAATAAGATTCATGAACAATTGATGAATCTAGAAAGGGAAAAGGTGTTTAAATACACTAGGTACATCTATCACTTATTCTTATTTTATCAGCATGATGCCTTCCATGTTCCTCTCAAGAAGCTAAATGCCCAGGGAAACCCAAGGTCTGTAGTGTTTTGGTCTTCAGTCTTTCATCATATATCTTATTCACCTTACACCTACTGTGAATTCATAGACCTTTTTATCCATCCAGCTATGACCTTGTTATTGGGTGTCCCTCCTCCCAGATTGACAAAGGAGATGCAAAGGATTCTTCACCTCTCAAAGGCCTACAGCATTGGTGATTGGTACTTTTACCAACACCATACAGTAATCAGAATATATGGCTGTGAGTTGAACCCTTACAGGCTGCCAAGATATGTCCCTATGAGACTTTTTGCCCTAGATTATTTTAGGCAGTTCAGAAATGCAGACTTTGTCCATTTCCAAAGTAAAAACAAGAAGGTGCAACTAAAAGTGAGAAATCAGCTAGGCCCATTTCTATACAACAAAAGGGAGGAAGGATGGAAGGAAGCTGATATGATCCTAGAGACCCTCAAATTGCAAACCAGTTTCAAATGGGTTCCTTATGACCCTAATCATTTCATTTCCCTTAGGAGGGTAAAATACAAATTAGGTGGCTACGCTCACGTGAGACTACCTCATATTGAGCAGTATGCCAATTCTTTAAGCTGGAAAGAGGGCACTCTAGAAGAGCCAATTGGTAGAGAGCAAATGCTACAAAGAGAAGCAAAGAATATTGAGAAAGAGGCTGACTTGGAAACTTGTGGGCAGGTTTCCTCTTCCTATCAAAGGCAACTTGGAGTAGCTGCCTCATCCTCTACAGTGCAGCAGTAAGCAGCCGGAACTGTTCAACAGGAATCAAGCAAGGATAAAGGGAAGCAGATGGAGCAGGAACAACCACCTCCTATGGTAGAACAGCAAGCAGAAAAGCAGGTAGAACAGCAAGAAAAAGGGCAAAAAGAGGGGCAGCCTATACAGCAAGAACAAACAGCTGAAGCCCCAATATCTATTGAGCAACAGGCTCAAGAGAATGTGCCTCCTGGGCAAGAAAAGATAGTGGAGGCCTTAGTGATGCAAACTCCACAGAAAGAGGAAAAGGGAAAGAAGAGGGATAGAGAGCCGGAGACTCCCCTCACCACATCCACAAATCAAGGGGAGAAAAGGCAGAGATTGAATCCCCTCTCCGAGGAAGAAATGCCTATGGGGCAATCATTGGGCATGGGCCCATCGAGCATGGAGGCATCTGCCAGTTCCTTTTAGCAGGGACAAGAAAGAACCCTTGGAGGAGAGGTCAGCTCCTCAAGTTAGCAAAGGAGAGCTGAGACAGGCATCAAGCAATAATTCATTGATATTAAAAGGAGAAATGAGCCACTTAGGCTCTAGATCTACAGCTAGTTTCTTAAGATGGCCCCTACCAATCAGCAGAGGCTTATGTTAGCCTATGACATCATAGAAGGGAAAATGACCATGAGTCATTTCATGCCAACCATACTGCAGCCACAGTCAGCTGCAGACTATATAAGAACCAACCTTGAGGTTCTTGCCAAGGACATCCACCCTATGGACCAAATAGAACTTCACAAGCAAACGGGTGAGATGGTCTATTCGACACTGGCAGATAAAACATTGTTGGCTAATAGGTTGGAAAACAGCCTAAACAACACAGCTGCCCAACTTGAGTTGGAGAAGGCATCCTCTCAGGCCAAAGACAACAGGA
>APFE030085667.1:0-11487 GCA_000404065.3 Pinus taeda
GGGAGGCCTTAGCCTCGTAGTTTGAGCTGGATTTTTCAATGATCGCATGCTTGGTATCATGTGTGATGGGATCGGTATGGTTCTTGGATAGTGGTGCGTCTTTTCACATGACAGGAGATCGAGATTTGTTTTTTTGATCTGGATGAGAAAGATCTTGGAGTGCACATCGAGATGGGTGATGATGGTAGATACAGTGCAACCGGTATCGGTACCATTTCCTTTGAGAGGGAGTCTGGTAAACCCTTCGTATTGAAGGAAGTGATGCATGTTCCAGGATTGAAGAAGAATCTTATCTTTTTGGCGATGTTAGAAGACAAGGGATATGATGTTGTTTTCAACGAGGGAAAGGCTTTCCTGCGCAGTAAGACAACTGGAGAAACCTGGAAGATAGGGGTTCGAGTCAAGAACCTTTATCAGTTGCACGTAGATGGCTGCTCAGCAATGGCATGCAAGGCAGAAGGAGTGGTGAGGCGGGATGATGGTGAGCTGTGGCACTAGAGATTGGGCCACCTTCACCATAGCGCCTTGAAGATACTGCAACAGATTTCTACTGGGCTTCCTAAAGGCACTCTTGCGCAGTCAGATCAATGTAAGGGGTGTACCTTAGGAAAGTTTGTGAAAGCCACCTTTCACAAGAAGGATAGTCGCGCCATGACGATCCTTGAGAAAATTCACACAGACGTGTGTGGACCTTTCTCAGTAGCTTCGACAACAAAGCATAGAACGATGTGATTTTTGTTGATGATTTCTCTCGAAAGTGCTGGATATTCTTCATGCCGAAGAAGAGCGAGACATACTCAAAGTTCTGTGAGTTCAAAGCACTGGTTGAGAAGGAATCGGGGAAGAAGGTGAAGGCTCTTAGGAGCGACAATGGTGGTGAATTCATCTCTGGCGAGTTCAAGGATTTCTGCAGTGCATAAGGGATTCGAAGAGAGCTCATAGCTCCCCATAACCCACAACAAAACGGGGTTGCTGAGCGAAAGAAAAGAACAATCGTGGGTGCTGCACGGGCGATGTTGCATGATCAGGGCCTACCCCTTCACTTGTGGGCGGAGGCATGCAATACTGCAGTATATGTGCAGAACCATTGTCCTCACAAGATACTTGGCTTGAGTACACCCGAGGAGGCTTATTCTAGTAAGAGGCTTGATACTTCCCATTTGAGGATTTTTGGTTCTCCTGTTTACATGCATGTGACGAAGGATGCCAGGAAGAAGCTAGAGCCGACCGCAGAGGTTGGGATATTTGTAGGGTACACTGATACGCCCCACAACTATCGTGTGTATTTTCCAAACAATTGCAAGACTGTTGTGTGACGGGATATCAAATTTCAGGAGGAGAAAGCCATGAAGTGTTCGCTTAAGAGGGAGCCACACTTGCATCTAGATGAGGAGCTATTAGTTCCTAAGGATGAGCTTTAGGATGTGGATCAGCCACAAGATGAAGTTCATGGAGTGGAAGAGACCACTCATGCAGCGCCAACCATCAGAGGGCGAAAGCACACTACAGAAGCTGAGCGACTGGCTCGAGATGCAGAGAAGGTTGTAGGACCACCTACAAAAGAGCGCAGATAAAGACAATCACCTGATCGGTACACTGGATACATGGCTCTTGTGAGCAAATGTGTCGTGACTGAGCCATCCTCTTTCGAGGAAGCTGTGGAGGATCCCGCATGGGTAGATGCCATGGTGGAAGAGTATGATTCGATTGTCAGAAACAATGCATGGGAGATTGTCCCAAGATCGGAGGGGAAGTTAGTGGTGGGTTCGAGATGGATCTACAAAGTGATGCAAATGGGGTGGCACATTCATCAGATGGATGTGAAGGTTGCGTTCCTTCCTGGAGGTTGGAGGAAGGAGGATGCTACTTTAGGGGAGGTAGTGGATGCCACTGTTTATCGATAGTTAGTGGAGTCGCATGTGTGCAGGCTCAATAGAGGCACATCGGGATATGGATCTTGGTACAGTTAGGAGGATGAGGTGAAGCTATGTGGCTTCACGGATGCAGATTGGGCAGGGAGCCCAATGGATGCAGATATCGACATCAGGTACCATCATATCATAGATTGTGTGCAACAGAGAATCATGTTACTTTCATATATTCCCACGGAGGATCAGAATGCTGATATCTTGACGAAGGCGCTCACCAGGAGCAAATTCGAATACTACAGAGACAGGATAGGGGTTGCAGATAATCCATATCTTGTTGAGAGGGAGTGTTGCAAATGCAACAAGATGATGGAGCTTAGTGAAAAGAAGTCGCCTTCATTAAGTGGTCCTGGAGGCTATTTTTGGCGCAAGTCAGTTTTTAGACTATGTCTATTTTTAGACATATGGATCATGGTCTATGAGTTGGAGGATGCTATTTGTGGATGATTGGTCATGTTGGTAAAAATAGATGGACCTCTATTTTTAGACATATGGGCCGAGTCTATTTATAGACTGCCAGTCTAAATATAGAACAATCGAATATTATTAGCTCTTAATAATATTTGGACTATAAACATTATCTTATCCTCTTGCAACACTTCAGTTCGAGCTACAGATGTGGAACATGCAACTGCCAGAAGGAAATACACTTGTCTTATGGGTTAGTTGAGATATTGCATGAAGGACTTCAGTTAAAACTCAAGTGATTGATTTTGGTGGAATTGAATGAGGAGTTGATGGAGTTGTGTTCAGTTTGACTTAGTTGAACTAGTTGTATTTAGTGTAACTAACAAATACACTAGTGTTGAGTGGTGTGAATTAGTTATTAATTAATTCACTAATTATTAACTCATAAATCAACTAAAGAATACATCAGTTAACTCAGTGCATGGACAGTTCAGTGGAGACAAGTGTTAGAGGTGAGTGAAAGGGCAAGAATAGCTGTCAGTTGTGGACTATAGTTGTGCATGTGATTTGCACAATCAATGGATTGAGATTTCCAATGAGGATTGCGTAGTGCAACACAAGGGAAATATGAGTTTGGATCAGCCATTTCTCATCGATTCTCAATGCAGGATTGCGCAGTGGGAGGCAGGCAAGCAGCGGAGGAGATTTGAACCTGTGATTGATTCAAATCTGAGCTAGTTTGTGTGTAACAGGTGGAGATAGTGCTAAGTACTTGTGAGGAGTATTGTACTATGTATTGTTACATGTTCTCAATCAATATAATATATAGATAGTTGGGGGTTTTCAGCTGCATGCTTTCCTCGTGATATACTGTGTTGTTATGTGTGATTGATGCTTCAATGTGCACATGCGATTGTTTCTTAATTCCGCAAAATTGATGATCAATGTAGAGGAGGTTATGTATTATGCATGATTCTGCAAATAGTGTATAATCAAGATAATCTCTGTGAATAAGTGTCATATTATTCAAAATACCTACAAAACTTTAGGGGACAGTTTCGGTATGGTAGGGGCACTCACAGTATTATGGAGAACATCAAAGGGGGTCTGAAATTGTAGTGAACTAGAGGGTATACGGTTAATGAGATAAGTTGCAGCCGTAATGAATTCTCCCCAATAACTAATAGGCATATGAGCCCCAAACAAGGAAGCACGAACAACTTCAAGAAGGTGACGATTTTTCTGTTTTGCTATCCTGTTTTGTTGAGGGGAGTAAGGGCAAGTCGTCTGATGAACAATGCCATGTAAATTCAAGTATTGTTTCAAGTCTTGATTAACAAACTCTCCACCATTATCAATACAAAGAACCTAAATATTTGATTTATATTGGGTGGCTATTATTTTGTGAAATTGCTGAAACAGGGAAGTAACTTCATTCTTTGATTTCATTAAACAAACCCAAGTCATGCGAGTATGATCATCAATAAAAGAAACAAACCAATGTGCTCCACTCAAAGAAGAAGTTTTTGCAGGTCCCCAGACATCAGAGTGAATAACCATAAAAGGTGTAGGACTTTTATGCATATTAATGGGAAATGGTACATGGTGACTTTTAGCCAGTTCACAAATGTCACACTTAAAATATGAAACATTTAAATGAGAAAAGAGATTTGGAAACAACTTCTGTAAATATCCAAAAGATACATGTCCAAAATGCCTGTGCCATAACTAGACTTTTGAATGCTAATGTGTGTCAGACTTATTAGTTGAGGAAACTTGAGCCAACTGAATGGAGCTTGCTGACAGTAGATCAAGATAGTAGAGCTTTCCTCTCCTAGTACCATAACCAATTGCCTTTCGAGTCTGAATGTCCTTAAAAACACAAAGATTAGGCCAAAATATCACAATACAGTTCAAAGTGAGGGTTATTTGAGCAACAGACAATAAGTTATTATTAAGAGAAGGAACAACTAGAACAGACTCCAAATTCAAATTTTGGGTAAGAGAAATTGAAACTTCTCCAACCACAGGAGAGGGAGTACCATTGGCTGTGGACACTATATGGTGGTCTGAGGATTTCATGGACTGAATATGTTTACCGTCAAAGGTCATGTGATCTGTGGCACCTGAATCAATTATCCATTCACTATGACTAATAGGGACATAGGTATGCAGAGGCTTACCAACATTCCTAGAAGTAGCAATGAAAGAAGAGGCTTCCTCAGTAGTACTGGCGTTGGTGGAGGGCTCAGCCACAACAAATGAGGCATGACGATTTGGCTTTGAATTTCACTTGCGAGGTGCCTTGGCAGGATCCCACCATTCTGGATATCCAATTAATTCATAGCAACATGACTTTGTATGCCCAGTTTCTCCATAGTGAGTACATACACGTTCTGATTTTGCAGCTCCTATTTCATAGCTACAATTTTGTGATCTAGATGGCCGATTTTGGTGAGTTGTCTGATTCGGCGGGCCAGAAGTGCGATCTGGTTTCGAATGTGTTTATGATTGTTAAGGCTTGCCCCAACGAGCCACCATAGCAGTGGATTCAGAGTGTTCAGGTTCACCTTGAAGTGCAGCTCGACGAACAACATCACGATGAACATATGCATAAGTTGCTTCAAGATCGAGTGCAGGATCCTTTCTGAGAATCTCACCTCGAATTTGTTCAAAGTCTGCATCTAGTCCATTCAAGAAGATATGCATCCGCAGTCTCACAACTGATTTTTTATAGGCGACAACATCTTCGGGATCCTTCATGACAATCCTATCACGACGATCTAGTTCTTGGAAGATTTCTACTAGATCACCATAATAGGTGGAAAGAGAACAACCAACCTGTTTGGTGGAGAATGCCTATTGATTTAGTTCAAAGAGTTGTGATTCATCTGATCCATCATAGAAAGCTTTAGCAAGGGCAGTCCATATTTCACGTGTAGTAGACAGTCTAAGATAGCGCTTCATAATCTCTGGTGACATAGAAGTCAGCAACCATCCTTTGACTTTTTGATTTTCAGCATACCACTTTGCATAGGTGGCATTAGTAACCTATGGAATAGGTGTTTTACTCGTGAGTTATTCAAGCTTCTCACGCCCTGCGATCTGCATTTCCATGATTTGGGACTAGACATCATAATTAACTTCGGTAAGGATGATATTGGTGGTGAAACTGGGGTTTTCTGATTGAACATGAATGACTGGTACAAAAGATGATTAAGGTTGATCCTTAGTCATCATGCGAGGGGTATATGAGAATTCAGGGATAGAGGTGAAGAAGTCTGCTTTGATACCAAGTCAAAAACAAGGAAGTTTTTATGAAAGGCTTCAATGATTTTTACTCATACTTGTTCGGCATAAATAGCCGCTGTATACACTTTAGATCCTATAGTTTAGGACTAGAATAAGGAAAACTGATACAATCACATGAGTCTGTATAACCAATTTTCAGGAGTGATTCTCGTCTATCTGTATAGCCAGTGGCAGAGACAAATTAGGAACTTGAATTACGAAGAACCAACTTGGAGATAATTGCTCCCAATTGTCAACAGTTATGCGCCTGACATAGTTGTAATATTACCAATTGCGCTGGACCTTCAAATTGCATAATCCTCATCAGTTTTTTTTGTTTAGAACCCAATTCCACTTTTTTCCGTTATCTTCTGTTATTCTTTATGTAAGATATGTTCTCTCTGTCTTGATCTAACAAACTTTTTTCATATTCACTCCAGAGATCTAAATGGTAAACAAATACCACATAAACCCATGAGAAACCAGGCATAAACCCAATGTGTCCATGTTGTACAAAATAATATAATTATTATTCTAATACTTCTAATACCTATAATACCTTTGTCAAATTCAATAAACTCAGATAAACCATGTCGTTAACTAGTAATATTAATTAAATTACAGATGAGGGATTAAAATGTAAATTCAACGGCATCAATTATCAATAACATCATATTTCAATGTTTGCCATAATTATTTTTTAAGCCAAATACCTAAAATAGAAAGCAAATGCTAATGGATGAACAACGATTATGAATACAAAGATATATGAGCACTTACAAATAGGGTAGAATTGTGAACTCAGACTGTGAACTCCTACAATCTGACTGAAGTATGGTAGAACTCCACCTAAATGGCTATGAAAATTGAAGTTTCGATGCCGAAACATGTACGGATACTTCGCTGACATGAATTGTAGGGTGGTCATGATCTTAGTGACAGTAGAAATGCAACCTTGATTAACTCAATATTGATTGAGTATTCAAGACATTGCAAGAATCCGTGTAAACAGTTTTGTTAGCGTATCAGATGTTGTTAGCTGTGGAAGATGGCCATTTGTCTCAACTATGTGCACTGAATTCTTCTTTCCCCAAACTTTTCTTTGCATGTAATACAAGACGCTCAACGAAACTGCCATGTCCTTCCTAGTCTTGATGATCCTACACAGGATCTTTACATTGCATAAGATGCTTCTCACATTACTCTAGAAAATGATTTTGGCAGCCACAAGTCTGATTTCAAGCTTCATATTCATATTTTTTCTACCGAATTCCTTCACAAGAGAGGGCTTATCAACACCAATGAGCAGAGGAACAGAGCCTAAATCCTCTCTCATATTATTCATTATTAAAATACTCGAAGAAACAACAACAACGTGATGATGATGATGGTTAACGTCCACTGAGACCAAATTGGTCTATCGGACTTATAATTTTCTTAGGTCTTAATTGTTTGGCTTCTCATCATTCTTGGTGAGATTGGTGCTTTAGGTTTTTTTTTTTTTTCCCTCTATAGTCTTCCAACTTCTTTTATCTTGCATCTCCTTCATCTCTTCTGGTTCTTTGGACATTGGTGTCTTAGCTTGGCGATCTATTGTGTACGTCCTTTTGAAGATAGTCAAGGAGAAGAAATTTGGTCTGGGAGATCTGCTTTGCTGTTAAATGAAGATTTATTTTGTGCGGTATGCGAATCCTCATAACTGTTGATGCTTGAGCGGTTGTTGAGTTCACTTTTTTGCTGTTGGGTGGGGTTTTCCCCGTGCTTGTCTTGAGAGTTATTTGTGTCTTGCTCGATTTCCTGCGGTTCAGAGTTTTCTAGAGAGTGTTCTTCCTTGATGACAGTGTAATGTTCTTTTTGTGCTCCTTCCCACCATGTAGATTTGTGATGATTCTTTCTAGCATAATTTTTATGGGAGGCTTTTGGGCAATTTTTCGCTAGATAGCCTGTCTCAAAGCATGAACGACATCTGAAGAGGATACTTTCATAATCCAGTTTTTGGGTTCACACATAATCTTTACATGTAATGTCATAAACCATAGAGGAAATTTTATGGTATTTAATATTCTATCAATTAATCTTTCAAACAATTCTGGCCTTTTGATGGAGGCAAGACAACCCACCATTCCAGAAATTAAATGAACTTTGTACACCTTCTTATCAACTGTAAGCTCATAATCTTTACATGTAATGTCATAAACAATAGAGGAAATTTTATGGTATTTAATGTTCTATCAATTAATCTTTCAAACAATTCTGGCCTTTTGATGGAGGCAAGACAACCCACCATTCCAGAAATTAAATGAACTTTGTACACCTTCTTATCAACTGTAAGCTCATCTAAAATGGCCAGAAGATCTTCTGCATAAGAAAATAGTGAATGCCTATAACAATCGAAGCCTAAAATGGCTAGAAGATCTTCTGCATAAGCAGAGAATGAATTTCTGTAACAATCGAAGTCTAAATGCGTGGGATCGACATTGCCAGAAAATACCATGTTGAATACGATGACTTTGAAATTTGGCAGCAGGTGCGAAATGAAAGGCCGCATTCTCTACACATCAGAATAAACACACGATATTGAGTTGCTCCCGGGCTAATATACTTGCACGTGTAATGCATGTATTTCGCAATGTCTCATAAATGTAATATGGATGCCTGTCATATCTTTGACACCTTTACAAAATAATTAAATATTAATCTAATTAGTAACTTATTATATTTTAATTTGTCCACATGGGGTAGCTCAAGCGGCATTGGCCATGGAAATGAAGTCTCACCGAACCGGAAGTCTTGGGTTCAAATCTTGGGCTACCCTTCCCCCGTAGTGGGGTATGTAATGGACATGAAAATCGGAGAGTCCTACCCAAAGCTTACAAAAAAAACTTATTATATTTTAATTTAATTTTTATTATAAGTTTCCATGCACTGTGTTATGTAGGTGTTTTCTATATCTATACGGCAGGGACTATCGCTGTTGGCAGCCCTTGTTAAAGTAAAAGGAACATCCAAAATTTTCCCAACTAGTCCCATTATTTTGATGGGATACACCATTATTTAATTCCTTATTGTATACTCTTTCCTTCCCATTATGTTCCCTAAATATAGTCGTAATTGGTCTTTTATTTCTGCTGGTAAGATTGAAAAAGTAGAGTGAGTTGCTACAAGATTGAAAAAAACATAGTGAGCTACAAAAAAACTTTTGAAACTTTGGAACTTCTATTTCTACTAAATTTTGGTTGACATTATTTTTATATCATGAACATTGGACTGTGGTTAAGGTTGGTTGACTTGAAACCTATTCTAAGTTAACCTTTCTCTAAAGGAAAGTAGCATCTAAAAGGGAAAGACATTGTTATGAAATTTTCTTAAAGGCATGTTTCTCCCTCTTTATCTAAACTAGTTTATCACACACTTATTGATATCAACTGAACTAAGTCTTTTGACCAGAGATCATGATCAAGTGCAAGTCTTTTCAATTGAATGGGACACGAGTTAGTCACTATCCTAAATGTGTCTAAGAGAGATATTACGACATGTTAACCATATATAAATCAATGCAACCTATATTACACATGAAGAGAATTATAAAACAATATCCCTAAGAAGAGGATGGGTGGTAGAGCCCACCTTTAGTTGGCCCACCTTTCCTTCCAGCAAGTACATGTTGGATGTTGAACCTTGATACTACATAATGAAAATAATTTAGTATTCACTTTGTTTTTGTAATGAGCTTTTTGTTCAAATGTTTATGCTAATTATATAACATGAAACAATGCTAATATTCATATTCCATTATCTATATTCATATTCCATTGTCTATATTCATATTCCACTATCTCTATTCTCTTGGGATATTATATCACCTTAAAGATCATATTGAAAATAATTAAACGACTTCGAATTCTTGGCATTTCAAACTGTAGCAATGATTTCTATATTTAAAAAGTTAGGTAATGGAAGTTAGGGACCTATTTCCTTTGCAACCCCCCTTGGATAATAATATATTATGTGAATAAAGTCGACACTCATTCAACCTATATCAGATCTCCTACAAATCTCCTACATTCATGGGATGGGATATTAAAGAATACCTCTAATCTCACTATACATGGATAAAAACCTCCCAAAATCCTTTTGTTGGATCCTCCTTCTAATACATCTCTCTAATAAAATAACCCATATTTTTAATATATATCCCTTATTTTGACTAGACACCCTTTTTAGCACCCCCAATACCTATAATTCCCCACTAACCGTTGTCACACTCCCCTCCCCCCTCCCAAACTCACTAATATGTGACTCTATTTTTCATAATTTTAAAACCCAATTTGTGAATGAAAGTGATAAGATATTGGTCAACAAGGTGAAGCCCCCATGATTATGTGGGATATCATTTAGACTATCTTAGTGCGATGTATTTGGATATACATTAAACTATGACATGAATTCCTAGTTTCCTTCTTGGTGGATGTTAATGTAAAATATTTTTTCTTCCAGCATAACTGAAAATATGATTGGTATATTTGTTATCTAATTGGATTAGTTTAGTACAAATCCAACTAGGATTTTATGATCTAATGTATTACAAGGAGAAGCTAGAGTATTTGAAAATTTTAGAAGTTATGAATGACCATATTAACAAACGAAGAAGCATTATGGTAGGTGGTTTTGAATTAGTCTTTTTTTAGGAGGAAAAATAAGGGGGAAGTGAAATTTAGGAACAAGAAAGAGACAAGGTAGAAGAATTAATCTCAAGATGAAATATGGATGCTAAGCCTAAGAGAGGGAAATATACATGACCTAATAGGATGGTAGGAGAGTTGTTCTTGGCCACATCACTGCTAGATTTGATTGATTTCCCATTCTAGTAAACTATTGGATGATGTTAGAATCATTTCAAGAATTATTCCTTCTAGTTCTTCTAACCACAAACTAATCTATCTTGTTTCAATGACCTAAAAAATATGACCTCCCTTTTTTATTTAACCCTTTATGTTAGAAGATCAGAGGCTTTTCTTGATATTTAAAAGTGCATGGAAGCAACAAGTTAGTGGCTCTCTTAGGTATGTAGGGGAAATATAATTAAGGGAAAGCAAAAAAAATATGAAAAGAATGTGTAACATATATTATGTAGATCACCATATAATAAGAAAAAATTGCTTCCAACCACTTGAATTGTCCCAAAAAACAATGGAAGAATAAGAAGTTCCACAACATCAAATTCAAGAGAAGAAGTTAGTGAGCTATAAAGTTCACACAACCTATAGGAAAGAGGAACATAACTTGTGACTTAAGCCTAATATTTTTCAACTTAAATCGGGTGTTTATAATACTTTTTTCTATCCTAAATAGATGCAATCTTGCCAATAGAAAAGAAATGTTTAAAAATAAAAAATAGAAACTGAAAATGGAGAAAATATGTTTGACTCTTGTAACATCAAAGTTTATTGTTAGGCCAGGAGTAACTCTAGACTGAGCAGAAAAACTGATTCATATATTCCATTAGGTAGCTATTTGTTATATACATGAATGTGACCGCTCAGTTCATCTTCTTGATGACTGTTCACATTCAAATTCACCCAATCGCAAAGGATTAGGTGTCAACATTCCCCCCCTTAATCTGAAGGGATGTTGGTGAGTCCAAGCATCGTTCTGAATCTTTCAAGCTTTTCTCTTCCAAGCGCTTTGGTGAAGATGTCTGCCATTTGCTCATTTGTGGAACAATGATGGAGATGAATTGTTTTGGCCTCAACATGATGTCGGATCAGATGATATTTAGTACTGATGTGCTTTGTTCGATCATGGAACTTTGGGTTCTTGGCCAAATTTATTGCAGAGGTGTTGTCAATCATGAGTGGAG
>APFE030085668.1:0-18886 GCA_000404065.3 Pinus taeda
GTTGGAATTGACATCATTCAATTGTTGTTTGTGCTCATTCTGAATTCCCAAACATTCATTATAACCAATGTGCATTTTATTTATATGTTCTTTAATCTCTAGCACGTCTTTGGCTATATCATCTATATTCTACAGCATACAAACAATCTGATAGTTTGTATAATTGTGCATCTTCTCTATTTCAGCATGCTCTGTATCTGACATATTTTTCATTTCTATCCATTGGAAATCTGTCTTCAGAGTACCATTCTTGAAAGTTTTCCTAGAGTTAGTAGGCTCTAGATATCTTTCGTTAATCTTTGCAATTGGATCTTGTGAGGCTCTGGGAAGGCTAAAGCTTTTTATATCAGGCAATATTGGTTCAAGCTGCTGATCTTCAAGTTGGAAACTGGAAGATGGACCAGATACACAGAATTGGCAATCATCAGATTTATGGGCAAGAGGTTTCTTTTGATTTCTTTTAGGAGCAGAATATATGGACGGTGCTGGTAAAGGAGCAGGAGAACGTATAATTGGTGGAGGTATTATTGCTTTTGTACTGTCTCGACTTTCTAAAAATGGGGACCTATCCAGAATGGTCATGGATCTGACTAGACGAGGACTTGTGAACCTGAGACCAGAAGAACCATCAGAGTGCTTGACAACAGACAATTGCCTTGGCTCTCTTGACGTTTGCAGTTGAGGATATCTTTGAGATAATGGAACATAAGTGCTATTCCATTCTTCTGGCAAAGTGCATTCTGAAAATCCTATTTGCAAGGGGGCAGTATTACCGGGACCAACTATTACTCCTTCTTTCAGAGCTCTTGAGCACAGTTTAGGATTGAGGGGTGGCATTGTGCTTGAAACAAATCTAAGACAGATAGAAGAATGGAGCTGAGCAATTAAAGTCTGTGGTGCGACATTGAAACCATTGAACTGGATATAGGCATTTAGAAACTCATTTATATATGGATCACTTAACGAAACCTGATATCTGGGGATTACAGAAGATCAAACGGGACCATTATTGAGAGGACTCTGGAATCCTCCCAGCAAGGCATCATTAAAATCATTCAGTCTAGTATCCAAAACACAAGTTAAGCAAGAAGTGTTTAATCCAAGTCTAACAAGTGGATTAATTCCAAATTGGATCATGCCTATATGAACATATTTGAACCCATGTTCCAAGCCCCATTCAATATCTTCTTTTTTAATCAAAGGAATCTGGTAGACTTTCTGATCAGTAGAAATTGGTATATTCACAGAAGTAAAGCGAAATAGCTGAGCAGCTCTAAACTGGAAAGCATGAATCTTATATAACTTGTTTATTTCTATTTCTGGTAATGTCCAATTTGGCTGAGGCTCAAATTCTTGAACTATAACCTTTTCATCATATAATTTTTCTTCAGAGGATTTGTTCATATACTTATTCATAAAAGACCATCTCTTTTGCTTGGGAATTTTCCTATCCTCGGGTGTTTGAACAACAAATTCATTCAAAAAACCAGCCATTGAGATTAGATACAAGTATGCACCTGAACAGAGGAGATAGAATCTTTGTGCTCCATCCCTCATCATCTCTTCTCTTGCATGAAGACAACTCTCCAAATCAACTTGCTCATAAAATTTCTTTGATCCATACATCTTTGGGTTTGCGATCAAATGAATCTTTCAACTTCAGTAATCTGGTTGTTGAAGTTGAAAAATCCAGTCAAGTCAGCGACAAAGATGGATGCCATCCAGTGAGAAGTGGTCTTATTGAAACTAGTGGTAGCAGCTATCTTCACACCATGAATGATTTGGTTCAATCTTTAAGATGTGATTTTACAAACATTGTAAGGTTTGGGACTTGTTGGGAAGTCAAGGCTCTTCAACTTTCGTTGATGGTTATGTTATGATCTCACAACTTTGGTAAGCCCCATGAACTAAGTCAGATCTGGTTCTCTCACACAATCCTTCTCTTTGCATGGTTTCACTTGATGTAAATTTGTTTTTGAAATATGTTTAGTATTTCAGTGTAATTTTTCAAACTTTTGAGATTCCACTTCTGATCGGATTCAAGAATCTTCTTCGGTTGATTCATCTTCATGCAAATCTCTTACATCAAACTCGGGTTCGAAATGTTTATCTTTGGTCAAAGGAATCATATCTATTAGATTTATTTCATGATAAGCGGATCTTGGTTTTCCTTGTGAATATCATATTGTGAATCTTGTTCTTCATAGCACCTGAAATCCTATTGAGTGGAAATGAATGCATGATTTATTGTGTGAATCAAATAATTCTCTATTCACTATGTCCTAACTGGTATCATGTGTTTGTTGTGCTGACATCCCTTTTAAATTATTTCGATGATTACGATGCTTGTATAATTTTTAACCAGTTATAGGAAAATGGTTTGCCACATTCAGCTTGCGAGGAAGTTGTTTCGATTATTTAGAGAATTCACAAAGCTTTTCAAATTAATTTATATCATTAACTCTTAACTAGGAATATGATGCTTTAATCAATCCATATGATCATAATATTAACTATCATTCATTTTATCATTTTCCCACAAGTATATTTGATGATAGTTTTTTCACATTGATTAATCTTTATGGTTTATCTCACTATTCAGATACTTTTCAAGTAGCTGAGGCACTTCATCCTTCGTTGATGTTTATGTCAGGTCCTCACTATCTTGAAAAGCCTTCTTGTGAAACTTTGGATGCCCAAATTTCTACTATAGAAACTGATTAAGTTTCTCCTACTTGTTAATTTCTTAATCAAGTTACTTACTATTTCCTACAGTAAATATCAAAACTAATATATTGCAGTCTACACCATTTAAATTATAAGCAGAAATAAGAAACTAAACAAGAAATAAATACAACACATATACACAGTTATTTTTGGAAAAATGTCTACGGAAAAACCCAGTGTGGGAAAATCGGTGTAGCAACTCTAAAGGTTTTATTATTATGTAGTATTAATTTCTGAATACAATCTTTTGATGCCTTCCCGACAATCTAGTTACAGAGAATATAACTGAAAGAGAGATTTGTGAGATTACCTCACTCTATCATTGGAAGTCCTGGCTGATCCAACCCTTGAATAAACAACCCCTGGCTGCCTCTGCATTGCCTCTGCATAGTGTCAACGTCAGCCCAACATCGTATTATTTAGTATTTGCGTCTCTTTTCCCATCTGATCAATTTTCCTCTGAGATTATGAGCTTTGCTCTCCTGGTCTCACACCCTGACTTTAAACTACATAAATCGAGGCCTCTAGCAAATTTCAAACTCCCTCAAGGCTTTTGCGCTACCTATGTGTCAACCTACGATGCCTTTGCATGGCTCTGCGTTAGTCTTTTCTGGCTCTATGCTACCTCTCCCATATCTCTCTCTGCCTCCTCTGCTAATTATTTCTGAATTAGGAGAAATCTCCAATTAGAACTATCCCTGCCCCTCACTACAAAATCTCACTTCAAATTTCTCTCCGATAGTTGCTCTGCTTCAAAAATTCGATCTTTTGAACTCTATTTGGTGTGTTCTCCAAGTGCCTCTCAAGCCTCTTCTTACATCTTTCTGTTAAAAAACAAACAACCCAGATTAACTTTTAATCAATGACATATCATTTTTTCTTGATCCTCATCTTCTTCTAGAAGTTACACCCATAGTTAAGATTAATACCCATTAATTATTTTAATTTCTAAAGTTTAAACTTAGGGTCCCATTAAAAATAATTAATTATTTTAATAAAATTTTCTCTGAGTGAAATTTCCCAAAATTATTTCTGGGTATTGGAGAATGCATCTGTCTAAGCCTCCTTGCAAATTTTCAGACTTAGAGCACATCTTATGCTACCAGAAATCAACACTCCCTATTAGTGAGGAATGTGCTCTAGCAATGAAACATACTAAAGCATTACTATGATTCTGAACCATCTCCTTCATTATTGTTGATGTATGATTTCCTACCCACCAACTACTGTGCAAATGATGCATCTAGACTGTTGCTGCCCCTGCCACTGTGAACACTGCATTCATACTACAACTCCCTCTTAATTCTGCATCCATGTTGCTGCTGGCATTGGCACTGCAAACTGCATCTACACTGCAACCTTCTCCAACTACTGCTGCTACTGCATCAACAACAGAAAAACATCCCAAATTATTGAACTAATGTTCAGTATGATGCATCTCATTGCTGGAGTTCTGACTACTGTTGTCTTTGGGCTGACCCTCTAAAGCCTTTGTGTTGTTGCTGACCTTTGTTTTGTGCCATCTGCACTGCTGCAAACTCTAGATCTGTGCTTCTTAGTCTCTGGTGCTCCTAGCCACTACAACTGTCACTCTGACACTCCTATGCACCAACTGATATTGGGCCATCCTGCTACTACTGATCTGGGATCCCGTAGCAAGGAATTGATCCATGAGGTGGGTTCCTCAAGGATCTTGCCCACTTTTAGCTCTTTCGAACTACAACTCTAAATATCCCCACCTCCCTCCTAGAGATGCCTGGGATGTCACGATGAACTCATCCTCCTTGATATTTTTGGTTGCAACCTTCAAATCATGCTTCTCATATTTTTCCTTCTTCCTGAGTGGACACTGTGTTGCATAGTGACCAAGTTCACCAAACCTGAAGCATTTGTCTTCGAAACATCTTTCTTCTTCTTCCATTGCTCCTGTTGCCCCTTGGATGTGAGAGTTGCATTCTCTTGCTCTTCCTTGGGCTTCGACTCAATGTTGTTGCTTCCGTCAATTTTACACTTGACCAAGTCTCTCCTCAGCTCCTCTTGCTTAAGAGATTCCCACATCTCATCCTAGTTTGTCAAATTTGCCCTCCCCAGGATGCTCTGGACAAAGACTTGCAACTCCTTAGATACTAAATTTAGGGCTATTCTTACCATCTCGTAACCTTGAGGTGTTGACCCCACAGCAGCTAGCTCATCTCGGGTCTCTTGAAGTTTAGAGAGGAATGGAACAATGCATTCCCCCTTCTGGATCTACATAGACCTCATCTTCTGCTACAAGCACATCTCTACCACTTGGAAGATCCTTGCTATATCCTCATCAATGCATCTCACATCTCCTTGTCAGTTTTTCTACCAACAATGTGACAAACTATATGATCCTTCACTTCATTGAGGATCATTCTCTTTGTCTTCGCCATTTCTCCCTTGTACCTCTTGAGCAGATTTGGATCCATGGGCTCAGCTACCACACTATTGACGTAGACTTTGAGAAAATACTCATCCAAAAGGCATGACATCCTTTCCTAATTGATCACATAGTTAGATGCCCCATCCAACCTATCTTGATCTCTCAATCCACTCGCTGTCATCCCTACTAAACGAGAAAAAGTCGAATAACTTCCTCTCTCCTGTTGTTTCTTAATAAATGAGAATTCGAATTCCCTGGCTAGGAATTCTCTGGGGAAGAAATTTCGTCAAGTGTCTCTCTTCTTCCTTATGACGTCTTTCTACCCAACAACTACCTACAGAAAACTGTGTCCCACAAGAAAACTACCTCTTCGTTGAAGTTGCTATGTTTCTCCCTCTGAAGCTGGCAAACTTCAATATGGGAGTCTTACCTCTCTGTCGACTCACTCAGAGAGAGACCTTTCTCGAAAATCTTTGCCCTCCTATCCTCGATTGTGCAATCCCTCTTGGGATTCGATTTGTTGCCTCTGTAAAAATTTCAAACTCCTTTCTTCCTTCACCACTGGGCTCTTCTAGCACTATTCTTTTGTTTCTCCTACAACTCTGATACCAAGTGATAATTTGGATGCCCAAATTTCTACTGCAGCAACTGATTAAGTTTCTCCTACTTGTTAATTTATGAATGAAGTTACTGACTGTTTCCTACATTAAATATCGAAACTAATACACTGCAGTCTACACCATTTAAATTATAAGCAGAAACAAGAAATTGGACAAGAAATAAATAAAACACATCTACACAATTATTTTTGGACAAATGTCCTCGGAAAAACCTAGTGTGGGAAAAATAGTGCAATATCTTTGAGGGTTTTATTATTATGCAGTAGTAATTTCTAAATACAATCTCTAGATGCCTTCCCAGAAATCCATTTACAGAGAATATCACTAACATAGAGATTTGTGAGATTACCTCACACTATCACTAGAAGTCCTAGCTGATCCAATCCTTGAATGACCAACCCCTGGCTGCCTCTGCACGGTGTCTGCGTCAGCCTAACGTCACATTGTCTAGGATCTACATCACTCTTCTTGGCTGATCTATTTTCCTTTGAGATTCTGACTTATTCTCTCCCAATATCACACCACGGCTTTCAGCTACATAAATCAAACCCTCTAGTAAATTTCAGACTCCCTCAAGGCTTCTGCACTGCCTCTCCGTCAGCCTATGCTACCTTTGTGTGGCCCTGCATCAATCTGTTTTGGCTCTATGCTACCTCTCCCAGGTCTCTCTCTGCCTCCTTTGCTGAGCATTCCTGGAGCAAGAGAAATCTCCAACCAGAACTATCCCTGTCCCTGACTGCAAAAACTCACTTGGAATTCATTCCGGCAGTTGCTCTGCCTCATAAATTCGATCTTCTTAACTCTATTCAGTGTGTTCTCCAAGTAGCTCTCAAGCCTCTTCTTATCTTTTTGTTGTACAACAAATGGACTAAATTAACTTCTAATCAATGGCTTAGATCATTTTGGCTTGATCCTCGTGTTCTTCTAGAAGTTACACCCACAGTTTAGATTAATACCCATTAATTATTTTAATTTCCTAAGTTTAAAATTAGGGTCCCACTAAAAATAATTAATTATTTTAATAAAATTGTCTCTGGATGAAATTTCCCAAAATGATTTATGGGTATTGGAGAATGCAAGTGCCTAAGCCTCCCTGCAAATTTTGAGAATTAGAGCACATCCAATGCTACTAGAAATCAACACTTATGAATATGATCAAACCTATTTTCCCTTACAAGATTCTCATCTTGAACCCGTGCTTTTAATTGAAGATTCATTATTTCAAAGTTTTCAGTATTTTCAAGAGGATTGTTTCGAATTTCATGATCCAATTGCTGGATGGTTGGAGCAATCTTACTTGACAAGCTCCATTGCAAAGAACAGATTTTAGCCTTTTCTCATGTTTATTAAGTAGGATGACATAGAACAGGGTGCATTCGTAAGAATTCTTCGAGGTTTTTCTGACTATGGTTTAAAAAAGGTAAGAATGTGAACTGGATAAAAGTAGTGGTTGTGACACCTGTTTCTGCCCACAGTAAAGACCTACCTTTTGTTGTGCAAGTTCTTCACGCTCTCATCTTTTCTCTTGCACATTACTTTATATATGTTTTAATCAATTGTATCTTTATCCTTGTAGGTCAGGAACAACGATGGTGGTTGTTAGGGTCTTAGGGGTTAGGGATCATAGTGTTTTTTCCTCTTTTTATTCATTTTGGGGATACAGTTTGGCCTATGAATGAATGTTATCATAGTCTAAAGCATTACTGTCTAAGATCACTATAAGTTTTTTTTTCATGTTATAGAGGGTCCTTAAAGACAAAATCAAATTTGAGAGAGTCTAAGTTCATAAGAGGGTCATAAGGTCATATTTTCATGTAGAGTCATTTAGGGTTCAAGGGGTATGTATCACAATCCAGAACCATAAATAGAACAAGTTAGGTTTCATTTATTAAAGTTTTGTGGGTCTGTTGTTAATAATGTCCATCATGCCCCCATTCCACCATTTATAATTCATCATACACAATTCACCATTTAATATTCATAATTCTCTTTCATATACTCTTTCCATTCATACCTTCATATACCTCCTTCATTTACATTTTACCATCATATGCACCCCCCCCCCCCCCAAACTCACCTCTCATCATCATTGCCATTACATCCCCGTAAATCCACAACTCACTATCATCATTCATAATTCATAATTATTACAGGGTTTTACCCAAAGTTTACACCCATGACCAAAACAAGACATATGAGACGCACATTTTCAATTTTTTGTTCATGTGCCCTCATTCTCTCTCCAATCCATAGTTTGTGCTCTGAGAAGGTTTGACAGGTTGCACAACATAAGGATGAAAGCAGTTTGGCAGAGGTTCCAAGGCATGTTCTTTCAAGTGTGAGAATCTTGTTGTGTAACAACTGCACAAAATTATGAGCTACATAGTCGTTGTGCAATTGCCTCAAGCTCCTTGCAAAGGTCCACCACTACTTCCAATTGAGTTTTCTTGTTGTCTGAGGTAGGAACACACCTTTCTAGCCACAATTTTCCCTTAAAAATTTAGTTAGACATTGATTGGTAAATTTTGTTTGTGTTTGCTGCATAATCGTTGTGCAAACCTTGCGTGTTGATTAGTCTGTGTTTGAGATGTTTTGAAGTGCTTAGGGTTTGTGTCAGTTTGTATGAGTCGAACATGTGTCTATGCATAGCTCATATGTCAAAGCTCCTATTAGTTGGCATAATTCCTTTGCATATGAAAATATCTGGCATGTAAAAACGGTTGTCAAGGCACCAAAAGCTAAAGTCATTTAAACTTTGTAAATTCGTTGCTAGTTGTCATCCCTCACCGTGTTGTCATCCCTCCATCACGTTGTTAGTTAACCTTTCCTCCACAGACTTGGTGTATGCATGAAATCAAAGTTGAAACGTGTGTTGTAGTTTTCAAAGACTAGATGGAAAGCCCAGGGAGAAAAAGCAAAACAAAGGGAGGGGAGGTAGTTCGTGTTGAGCCTAGAAGTTTAGAGATGGTGAACTATGACCTTGCGATCCAAGTGGAATTTGAAAGGATAGGGTGCATATCCTTTTGTGAGAAATTACAAACACATGGTCACCATTTCTAGCTTTCTAGTATGTTTTCCCTGAACTTTAAAGGTGACAAGGTTGAAATTGGATATTTAGAATTAACAGTGTCTGAAGAAACTATTTATCAAGCTATAGAGATTACATTACAGGGAAAAATTTGGTTCAAAGGCAAGGAGTTAGATTCCTGACATTTTAAAGAGTTTGTAAAACCTCAATACAAAAAAAAATATGACACTACATTCCCAGGAAGTTACCTATTGAGCCACTACATTCAACTGTTGAAGGTAATACAAAGGTATTTTACATGTGAAGGTTGCTTTAGCAAGGTGTACCAGTATCACGTTAGGCTGCTTACGCACTTCACTGGCAATAGGAGCCTAAACTTACCTTATTACCTGTTTAAAATCTTGGGCAAGATGGTAGAAAGAGTTCAATCCAAGGGAGAGAAACACTTTACTGGATTATTCCTCTTTGTACTGATCAAACTGTTGGTTTGGGATGAGTTAGAGAAAAGGAAAATATCTTGGGATGGTTTCTTATCAACCTCGGGTTTGCTAGCTCATACAAACATTTATCCTATGGAAGCAGTTGAAGAGCCTAAAGCTGAAGAGCCAATGAAGGAATCAATGACGGATAGGAGAGCAACTATTAAAGGGAAATGCAAGATCCTAGTGGCACATGAAGAAGCATAGTTTTCTACATAGGATGAGGACTAGACCAAGGACTAGATTTTCTACCAATCATTTGATTGAGGATGCAACGTCTCAAAAGACCATTGATATACCAAAGGACATGCCAAAACAAGGTGCAGGGGATGAGAAAGATGTTTAGTTGGAAGACAAAGACCTTAAAATTACACAGTTGCAGGACAACCTTGATAAAGCTCACCTTATGATTGCCTATTTTTAGAAGGAGAACTGAGATATCAGGCACATAGTAAGAAAAGCATCCTAGCAAAAGGAAAGTGACTTTTCCAAGAGGTCTCCTAGACCCACAACCCAGGAAAAAGGAAAATGGGTAATTGATGTGGAGGAGATAAGAGAACCCAATGTGTAACTAAGGAAGCCTATGACAAGGTTAGGAGCCAAATGGAAAGAGAATATGAATGAAACCTTTCAATCAACAGAGATGCCACAGTTTGATGAATGGAAGGAGTATCAGAGGCTATTTGAGAAGATTGAGTTTTTCCAACAACAAGTTGATCATATAGCATAGAATACTGAAATTTACAAGAGGGCCATCAATGATACCATCTCAGAAGCTGATGTTCGGGTTGCAAAAGGTCTTGACATGGTTGACAAATAAAAAGCAGTCCTATAATGGACTCTTCCCCTACATAGACAAATAAATAACTATTAAATAAGAAATCTAATTATTAGGAGAAGATTGAGGTTGATGAAATAGAAGTTAGCAAGGGCTAGGAGGCAACTCAAGAAGATCAAACAGTCACCTAGCAATCTTCTCACAATAGTACAACCATCTAAACAAGTTAAAACAACCTCCAAGTTAACTAAAGTAATCAAAACAACCTCCAACAAGGAGACCAAACAATCCAACAAGAAGAGTAGGAGGTAGATTTGGTATCTTAGCTGAAATTACTTATTTTTAATCACATATTCTATTACATCCTGCTGAAAGTCAAAATCTGATAGCAAAGGGTTCATTTTGCAATCACTAAGGGTCATTTGTTTTTTATGAAAACTATGAAATTTTTGGGAGTTTCGATGCATGATGGGAGTTATAAGGTATATGTGATGAATTGTTGGATATTGCAATGTTTTCTGAGTGGGAAATGACAAGCTAACTTAGAATTTGAATTCTGCTGCACAACTATTGTGCAAGTGGTGACTAGGAATTTATGAGGTTTGCACGTGTGGAAGGAAGCATTCAGTTGTTCTTACGCCAACACAACACCATTTTCATTATACCCATCATCTCGGTTTCATCCGGTACAACTTGTGACCATTTTGAGCTGGAAGTCTACTGCACATTGTTGCGCAATTGCTGCACAACTTATCACTCAAGTTTGCTTTTATATTTTGGTTATTTTTTTACCTTTTATAGTTATGATAGTGATCAAGATAGGTTGTTAGTGATCAGAATATGGATGGATATATGGACAAGCTTGATATTTCCAAGTTTTTTGTCAAGCTTTTAATATGATGTTTCCAAGATTTAGTTTGTCTTGATCTTCTTAGTCGATAATAGATACATTATATGTATTTTCTTATTGTTCATGCAATAAAATATTCCTAATTGTATTTAAACATAACAAGATATGAAAAAAGGGTTTGAATTAGGAGAAAAGGGGCCTATGTATGTGATTTTATTTTCTGAACATAAAATTATCAGTGCAGAACATTTGGCACTTTACCAGAGATTCCTGTGGTACGCTTTTCAAGTTCTATGTTTCCGTTCTTATGTGTATGTTTGTTTCCTATCTTTTCCATTTAAATTTTAAGTCTTCACCTCTAAATTGGATATAAGTAGTTTCAAAATTCATCTTTGCTAGTGCTATGCTTTTATTTCCTTTCTAAAACTATGTTGGAATCCACCCTCGGTTAGGTGCTCCTTTATGGTAAATTGTTCTTCTTCTTGATATTTGATCAAAGATATATGTTTCAGAATCCATCTGTTATTCATGCTCTATTTCATGTGATTTAATATCTTTTTGTGTGTTTCCAAGTTATATTCAAAACTCACTCAGAATTAGGTGCTTTGAACGTAATGAAAGGCTCTTTCCACCACTATACTTGAAAAATGTAATAACTTGAAATCATGCTTGCCTTGCCTCCGTTTCCATGAGTGTTTCATTAAGCTTTGAATTTTGTGTGAGATTTGAATTATGACTTAATTCCCAGTGGCTTATTCCTCCTAAGTTTTTCAACCACCACCAATCAATCCTATTTTTATTTGACAGATCTGGCCTCTATTTTTTGTCCTTAAGCCTTATTGTTTTCCTATTTGGACATTATTTTGAGTGAGGGAACCCCCTCTAGTTGGAAAGAGCCAATATATAACCAAAAGAGGTTTGTGGTTACCCCTGTAATCCTATTTTCAGCCTAGAGGTTCAATTATAGGGTGCTAAGTTACATAGTGGCGTTGTTTCCAAGGACCGAAAGTTAAATTTTCCCTGGGAAGACTTATGATTTTGAGAACTATATCCTAGCCCTGTGGGTGACATGTTAACAGACATCAATAGGGTGAAAATTATATTGACAAGTAGTGTTGAGATCAGTTGCAGTTTATTTGTGTGAGGAAATCTGGCTTCAAGGATATATACTAGACAAAACCTTGACCCAAATCCTCTTGAAACTATAAATAGTCTTGAAAAGTTGCTTAGAAGAAAGAGAACACCTGAAGGAGGTCAAGGGAGTAATAGTCCCCTTGGAAGGTCCTACTCTTCGTCTGAAAATTTGAGTATAATTGAGGACATTAATTTCCACTTATCATTTGAACACCCTTTGTCTAGAACTAAGTCTAAATCTTTTATTTCTGAAACTGTCGTGGATGAATATTGAGTCCTTATTTCCCACCTCCAAAGACTAAATTTGGCAGGAATATATTGCAACAATTTAAAAATCTTAAGGGTTTGGTCAATAAAGTTCAAAAGACTATTGAAAAGGTGGTCCTTTTTCTAGAAAGCAATCCCTCCCTCATCTGCAAACCTCTACTTCGTTTGTTGTACCTACATATGCTACATCTTAATTTATAGTTTGTTTAATTCCACCTCTCAGCTCAACTCCCATAACATCTACTGTTTATGCACCACCTATTGTAACTACTACTCAACAAAATATTTGTCTGCCCCCTCTTCCATCCATACCAACTGTCACTACAACAATCTCATCATCCACTCAAACATCAACCATGGAAGCTAGGTATGTCCCTTTGATTTTACCTACTCAGTTACATGACTTGCCTCAGAATTATGGTCAAAGACTCCCTCAGTATGATGATACCGGTGAAACTATTTCCAAACAACATGTAGATAAAGTAAATGATTTTGTGGATCTTGAAGAGGTTGATCATGAGGAGGCCAAGATGAGGTTGTTTAAGCAGACTTTTTCCGGGGAGGTCAAAAAATGGTTTAGATGTGTTAGAGATGGAACATTTGCTACATACCAATAACTTGAGGATGCTTTCATTGCAATATGGGGTGAAAAAAAGAACCCTTTGCAGATCCTTGTGGAATATGAAAGTTTAAAAAGACAACCAGGGGAGATATTCCAAGACTTTTCAAAGAGGTGTATAACTCCATTCCAACATATATAAAGCCCCCTACCAAATTAGCCTTACTCCACTACTCTGATGGTTTCAATCTAGAGATGGCATACCAACTTAGAGAAAGGAATCCTGTAACACTTGAAGACATGCAAAGCAATGAAGTTAGTGTAGAAGAAAGCCTTTTGGTAAAGAATTCTAAGATGAAGTCAAAGAGGAAAGTAACCATTAAAGAAGAACCTTCTACCTCATCTAATGCAAAGTTGGATACCTTAGTAAAGAACATGGAGAAAATGATGGAAAAGATAACACTACCAAATAGATTTGTTGCTAGAGAACCTCAAGGAGGTCCACAAATTCGGAATCCAAAGGAAGCCACTGATCCAGTTTAAGAAAAGGGAACAAAAGGGTCCAGAACAAAAACAACAATAAGTGAGATCTTGTTTCTAGCATAACTATGCACAAGATCAAGATGAGGAAGATGAACAAGCACCTGAAGACCAAATCCACTTTTTCGGTGATAGACAACAAATTGTTTATTTGACTAAAGAAGACCAAGAGAAGTTTGAAAACATCGTGATAGAAGAAGAAAAAATTTTGTTTACTCCATCTCAAGATATCATGATGGTTGAATCTGAAGAGTATAAAAGGGATTACCAAAATGCCATCATGTAGGTCCAAATGCAATACAATCTAAGGACAAAAAATGTTGGGAACAATTTTGCAAAGAATGATGTAGCAACTAGTGGTCCAAATAAGGATGTACCAAGTAGCAGCAGTAAAAAAAAATATGCACCAAGAAGCATCATTCAAAGGAAGGATGACTCTACTAGAGACAATGTAGATAAGAAAAATATCCAGCTCTTAAGGAGGCAGATAAAATACCGGATCCTTTCAATTTTGAAACTGAACTTGCTAAAATAAATATTTCCATTCCTCTAGCTGAGCTGCTAAAGAATGATCATTATAGGGTTCAAATTCTAAAGGCTTTGAAGATTGAGAAGACTTATGATACTGCCAACGTAATTGGTGATTTTCATGCCGTCATATTTGGATCAAATATTGATGACAGGGGGCAAGATGGTGAATTGCCTCCTTTCTACGTAATACTAAATGTACATTATAAAATTATTAATAATGCTATGATGGACTCAAAGAGCTTCATATAACTTGATGTGAAAGGTAATCATGGAAAGGCCTGGGCTTGATATCACTAGACTGCACAATGATTTGTATTCTTTTGATTCAAGAAAAGTGAAGTGTTTGGGACTGATAAAAGACTTAGCAGTTTCCCTAACTCAAATTCATTCCAAGTGCATGGTGATGGATATTATAGTGGCATACATACCTCCTAAGTTTGGAATGCTATTATCTAGGTCATGGATAGAAAAAT
The DNA here is from genome assembly GCA_000404065.3 of Pinus taeda. Taxonomy (NCBI): domain Eukaryota; kingdom Viridiplantae; phylum Streptophyta; class Pinopsida; order Pinales; family Pinaceae; genus Pinus; species Pinus taeda. The sequence goes on from APFE030085668.1 coordinate 14,391, forward strand.
TGCAAGGGGCATGCAGACCGACTTGTCATACATCACTATTTCCATGTTTGGTGGCCAAACTAGGAGACTTTACCGAGAACCATTCATGTAATATATGATCAGCAACAAGGAAAATCATACCAATCACCTTGTTTATGAAGTACACTTTGATTTAGATTATTTCATCTTGTTCAACACTGGGTGTCCCAAGAGGAGAAGACAAATTCAATTGTTATATCAGAACTGAAGGAAGGGGAAGATAAGAAACAAGAAAACGAGGCAAATGATAAGAAATTCAAAGAGTTGAAGGACAAGGTGGATGAAGAAGAAGGGGAACAATACCTTTGGAGTATGCATTTTGATGCTGCAGCACGAAAACAAGGTGTTGGTATAGACATGTGGATAATCAACCCAGTAATTGGAAAGACCAACTTGTGTTCCTACAAGTTATCTTTTGATTGCACCAACAATGTACTTGAATATGAGGCATTCATTTTGGGTTTGCAGGTCTTGAAAGAGACAGGGGCCAAAAGGATAACAATCTATGGAGATTCAAAATTAATTATCAAGCAGATCAAAGGTGAGTACCAGACAAAACACCCTCGAATGCGGGCATACCATAACGTTGTCCTAGATTCTCTGCACATTTTTTTTCCTGAGTACAATTTGTCCATCATTCCTAGGAGACAAAATGTTGTTGTAGATGCCCTAGCTACATCTTCTTGTGATTTTGAAACTCGAGATCACACCAAATAAAAGTATAAAATTGAAGTCAAGTATAGGTTCGTTGTCTCGGATAATATGAAGTACTTGAAGGTTTTTGAGAATGATAAAAAACTAGAAAAAATTATGTTGATGAAGGAACATGCGGTTTGAAAATAACTGTGGGTGGGAAGAAGATGAGAAGGAACATTTTATAAATCGGATCAAAGGATACTTGGACAAAAATGTGGCAGATTTGAAGGTGTTGCAGTTGAAGGATAATGTCATTCCGAGAGGGCTGGTAACACTTGAAGAACATTTTGACAAAAATTGTGTAGCTAAAAGGCCAAAGTTGATGCCTACTGAGACAAGAGTAGAGGAGTGTAACATAGGTATAGAAGAAAAGCCCAAAATGGTTAAGTTGTTCAAAAATTTAAGCCCATAAATGAAGCAAAATATTTGGATCTTTTGAGAGAATTATCTGATGTCTTTGCATGGGGGTACGAATATTTGAAGGTTTATGATAACAGTATCATCTAACATACAATTCCAATCAAATAGGACCAAAATTGATTCAAGCGAAAGATGTGGAGGAAAAATCATGTTTTGCTGCCTTTAATCGAAAAGGAGGTAAGAAAGTTATCTGATGCTAGAATTATAGTACCTCAGATTTTCTAAGTGGTTGTATAACTTAGTTCCAATTAGAAAGAAGACAGGAGAAATTAGGCTATGTGTAGATTTTAGAAATTTGAATAAGGTATCTCTCAAGGATAATTATCCCTTGCCCAAGATGGATCATATTCTTCAAAAGGTGATAGGTTCAAGGAGGATGTCACTGTTGGATGGTTTCTCGGGATACAACCAGATTCTTGTTGATATAGAAGATCATAACAAGATTGCATTTACCACACCATGGGGTACCTTCAAGTATGCCAAAATTCATTTTGGATTGATGAATCTAGGAGCCACATTTCAACGAGCTATGGATATAGCTTTTGCCGATGATAAGGACAAATTTCTTGTAATATATCTTGATGACATCACTATGTATTCATAGTCTGATGAGGATAATTTGAAACACCTAAGGGTTGTGTTTGAAAAATGCAGAAAATATGGCATCTCTCTGAATCCTAAGAAGTCTTTGTTTGGGTTGGAAGAATGAAAGTTGTCAGGATATATAATTTCTAAATATGGCATTAAAATAGATCCTAACAGAATAGAGGAAATTCAGAAGATGGACATTCCGAGAAACAAGAAGGAAATTTAGTCTTTTATTGGGAGAATAAACTTCTTAAGGAGGTTGATCCCCAACTTACTAGAGATCTTAAGGGAAATTACAAACATGTTGAAAAAGAACAATGAGGTTAAGTGGACTGAAGAAACAAGAAAATCTTTCAATGAGGTAAAATCTACCTTGTCCCGTGCTCTTGTTCTTATTATTCTAGATTACACTCAAGATTTAATTATTTTTTCATTTGCTTGGGAGCATAGAATAGAAGTTGTCTTAATGCAAAAGAACAAGCAAGGTATAGAGCAGCCAATAGTATTATTTAGTGGGAGTCTCAAAGATGATGCCCTTAAGTACAACATTATGTAAAAGCATGCATTTGTCTTGGTGAAAGCCTTAAAGGATTTCCGAGTGTACATTCTACATTCACACATCATTACCTATGTGCCAAGTTCTGTTGTGAAAGACATCCTCACTCAAAATGATCCGGAAGGTAGGAGAGGCAAGTGGATTGCTTCAATACTTAAAGGGAAAGGACTCACGAAGATGGTAGCAGAATAAAATATTCATGCACTTGAAATTATTTTTTTGGTTGCTCTGTCGAAAGAGGATGATTCAAGGTCAGTTCAACAGGTATCTGAAATATTTTCTTCTTCCCCATGTTATGCATGCATTTTATATGTGTTGCAACATTTGCAAGTCCCTCCAGTTTTGACTAAGACTAAAACTCGATTCCTTAAATTGAAAGATATTAAGGTGTCATATATCAGTTCTTGTATTGGAAAGATCTCGATGGTATGTTTTTGAACTATTTACTTGAAGATGAGGCGCAGAAAACCATAGAGGAGTTTCACAAAGGTGATTGTGGTATACACTTGTTTTGGAAGACCACTGCTAACAAGATCTTAAGGGCTAGTTTTTACTGGCCAAAACTATTCGCTGATGTATATAAAATGGTTTCTAGTTTTCATGAATGTCAGGATTCTGAAGGAAGGAATAATTTGCTCCTGATGCCCCTAAAACCTATTGCGGTTGAGTCACCCTTTTAGTAGTGGGGACTTGACTTCATAGGTGAAATCCACCTGGCCTCATCTGGAAAACATAAGTGGAAATTGACAACAACCAATTTTTTCACCAAGTGGATTGAAGAAATCCCAATTAGGTGGGCTACAAATGCCATTATCGTTCAATTTTTGGAAAACAATATCTTGTCTAGATTTGGCAGCCCTCAGAAAATCATTACAGGCAACATTGTTGCTTTCAAATCAAGAAAGATGGTGGATTTCTGTCACAAATATAACATTACCCTTGGACACTCAACAACCAATTAACCCCAGTGTAATATCTTGGTTGAGTCTTCCAACAAAAGTTTGGTCAACATAATAAAAAGGTTGTTGCAAGAAAACAAAATGAATTGGCATATAAAGTTAGTAAATGCACTATGGGTTGTTCAAGTAAGCACTAAGAAATCAATAAGCATGTCCCCTTTCCAGTTAGGTTGTGGAACATATGTTATATTTCCTTCTTCATTTGAAGTTTCAGTGATGAAATTGCTACATGAATTTGAAGTGGAACCCAATGATGTACAAAGAAGAATCAATCAAATGATCAAATTGCAGCAAACTAGGAAAAAAGTTTTCAGAAATACTCAGGTGTTACACGACCAAATTAAGAAGATTTATGAAAAGAGGACTAAGGAAGATGATTATTAGATTGGATACTTAGTGTTAAAATGGGATGGAAGGAATGGGGAGAAATGAAAGCATGGGAAGCTTGAGAATTTTTGGAAGGGGCCCTTCAAAATTGCTTCTTTCCACGAAAACAATGCCTACTTGCTCAAAGATCTAACAAATGAATTACTTGGAGGAGGTCCTATCAATGGCAGGCTACTGAAACATTTTCTCACTTGAAATTCAGCTAACCCAACACTCCATTATACATACCATTCTACCTTTAGTACTACAAGTGTGGGTGCTTATCATTGGAACTTGAAGCCCGAGGAGAAGGCCCTAAGGTTTCGGCGATCTGCTGCCGTATGTAAGGTCAAGATCAAGTCAGTCAGATAATTTTTAGTCTTTAGTGTTTAAATCCATTGCTCAATGGATAGGGTACTAGTCTGCAATGTTCTTGGCACCTCACTAGGATGCTTCCATCCCCATTGGAGTCAATGTTAGGGTCCTAGGGTTTAGGGATCAAAATGTTTTTGCCTCTTTTTATTCATTTTGGGGATACAATTTAGCCTATGAACCAATGTTGTCATAGTATAAAGCATTATTATCTAAGGTCACTGTAAGTGTTTTTTTTCATGTTATAGAGGGTCCTTAAAGACAAAATCAAATTTGAGAGAGACTAAGTTCATGAGAGGGTCATAAGGTCATATTTTCATGTAGAGTAATTTAGGGTTCAAGGGGTATGTATCACAAGTCAGAAACATGAATAGAGCAAGTCATGTTTCATTTATTAAAGGTCTATGGGTCTGTTGTTAATGGTTTCCATCATGCCCCCATTCTACCATTCATAATTCATCATACAGAGTTCACCATTTAATATTCATAATTCTCTTTCATATTGTAGGTTTTAACCTGTT
>APFE030085672.1:0-65878 GCA_000404065.3 Pinus taeda
ACGTGGTCATCTGACTGCTGAAGACAAACCCTAGAAATTAGGGAACATGTTTCCCTGTTTTTAGGTTTAGGATCCCTGAAAATGGCACGTGGGACAGAGCCTTTATCTCCTCATCCATGACACATTTTTCGAAACTGAAGGAGGTTTGTGTATTCCATGATGTCTAGAGAAAAAACCTCTCTTTGTTTTTTAAAATACTTCTCCAGATGTCCAGAATCTATCCTTGAAAAACACATGTCAAACAGGAAAAATCCGTTCTCTGAATTTTGTGTTTCAAAGAAAGCTTATTATCTCCCAAATGAAAACACTTATGAAGAAAGTGAGATAGGTTATTGTAGCTGGAGAGTTGATGAAGAGAAAACTCCTTCATAATTACAAAATACCTTTTTATGTGAACAGAAACTGATCTTGAAAAAGACTACTAAAACCAGAAGACCAAGCTTGACTTTCAGCAGTTTCGTAGCGCAAGTTTAACCATAAATTCCTCCCACCTCAGAATGGATTTGAGGAAACGAAAAGAGGTTTTTGTATTTTGGTATGTTTTGAAGAAAAGCCTCTTTTAGTTTTTAAAATTGAGTTCTCATCTGCTTAGGACCCCTTCTGGAAGTTGACTAGTAAACGCAGAAACCAGAGTTTTTTATGTTGAAACGGGCTTTTTCAAGGATTTCGTAGCGCGCTACGAAAACTCCTAGTTTAGTGATTTCGTAGATAGTTTCAAAATATTTCCAACATGATGTGAGATATGACTTCTAAACACTTGGTAAGGCTTCTAGGACATGGAATGAGGCTGTCAAACTTTATTTGGAAAAGAGATATGACCTTAAAAGACTTCTAACCTTATGACCTAACCCTTAAAGCATGAAATGACCTAGAAACCCTTTAACACCATGACTAGAAGAAGGGTTTGTAAATTAGAATGACAATAATTGTGATGAGATGACTCAAAACTTATAAGACTATGACTAGAAACAAGGCAACTTTCCAAAGCTTAGAGACAAAGATTTTAGGGTGATAACAATTGGCATGAAAGAAGGCGACAAGTATCAGAAAATATTCAACTAAGGGTGGATTTCTCTTCAACATATCGGCGACACATATATGGAATTAGCAACATTGACTCAAAGACCCATTACGAATACTTTCAATAAGGTGTAATCAACAGGAAGGCAAGTGGATTTCCCAACCCAAAATAGTCACGGAGGTGAAAGAGTGTCATGTTCAAGAGAGATTTACTGCCAAAAAATAGGTTTTATGCCCTGTTTCCCCAATTTTCCCTTGCGAGTATTTTTAATGAACCCTCGGAAGGAATGGTTTGCTCTCATCGTGATTGACAAGTCATGCGTTCTTTATGTTATTACGAATCTAACAAAAGGGTAACGTGACTTCTTTTTCATATTTAGAGAGTTTTAAAAAGAGGCAAAGAAGAAAACTCCTAGAGGTTCATTTTCGTAAATTTAGTCCCTTGGGCCCAAAAATGCGTAAAACAATAACTAGGAGAAACTTTTAGTCATGTTTGACTAAATTATTCATTTTTCGTAAATAGTCAACCTAGTCTGTAAAAGCGAGTTTTTAAGTTTTACATTTTTTTTTAATTTTTTATGTGTCAGAGACTAACTATTGATTTTTCATGCAGGCATTGGACCAGTGCGACCAATGGGTATGTCACCACTCTATCGGCAGGAATAACCATAGTTTAAATAGGGTGGAGCAGAAGCGGAAGATCCATATTTAGCAGAGACACTTGCTGAATTTGAGGCTCATGTGGAGAGAATTGTGGATGTAGGGATAGATGATATCCTAATCCATTTACAGAGATATGCCATATGAGTTCCATCTCTGATTGGCCAACTGCTACGGCGGGTTGCCCATGCAGTCGTTTGTTACCATGATCATAATCATGATTAGTCTGCTAGGGTTTTGAGCCACATTTGGTTTTTTTCATGTACTGGATATTATAAGCTATGAGCCATATGTGTCTCAGACACAATTTTTGGTAAAACCCAAACATTATTTACATTATCTATCTATGGATATTTTCTACTTACTTCACTATCCGATACAATGTATGATGATTATTGTATTTTTACAAATGTTGCAAATGTCTATCTAAAACATAATTAGCTAATGCATCTATTAATGAGTTTACACATTTTGAAACATGTGGACATTTAATGTAATCAAAATGTCTTTCCAAGAGTTGAAATCTCAAAAATATTTGTAACATTGTAGGACTTCTAGCTAAATAAATTTTATTCAAATGTAGTACTACGAGTTGAGAATCAAGACTGACAACCAAATAACGAATGTTACACGAAATGACATCAGATAATATTTTGATGACCGCACTATATTCAACGATATTGTTAGTTGTGTGACCGATACATATTCCTTGCCTTGTAGACTCACTAACTCGTCAGTGGGAGCATATATTGTCCATGTTGCAAAAGAAACATTCTGAGTACTACAGCTAGTGCCACCAGCATAACCAACATAGGGTTGAGGGAACATCGACATCTACAAATCGAATGTAATACAAGATATGCAAAAGCGGTAGAAAATTCACAAGAAAAACACACAAGAATGTATTTTTTCAGGTATAGCCCATTGTGAGGTTGCACCAAAGGAACTCTGTAAAAATATATTAGCTCGTAGGTCTCTTTTTCAAGTACACGTTTGACTATGTATGGACCTAACCACATAGGTTCAAGCTTTCCAGCTCCTAACTTGTTACTTTCTTGGTCGTATAAAAGGACCAAATCACCTTCCGAGAACATACGAGGTTTGATATTCTAATCAAATTGTGTTTTAATGTGTTTCTTATGAGCCTCATTATCCATCATAGAATCACAACGAGTCTCATCTAGATGTGCTAAGTATTAAAAACATTCCTTCTCGGTAGAGGTAGCGGGAATAAGTTTGATGGCTAGTTTTAATGACGGGATTTCACACTCAATAGGGAGAACAACTTCCAGACCTTACACCAATTTGAAAGGTGTGAATCCAGTTGTAGTGCGAATGAAGGTATAGTATGCCCACAATGTCGAAAAAAATGGTGTTCCAATTTGATTTTTGAATGCCCACCATACATTGAAGCATAAATTTCAATACTTTATTGATATCTTCCACATGGTTGTTGGTTTGTGGGTAGTAGGGAGTTGAGCTGTCATCATGAAAACCTAACTTGGGAGTCAATTCAAACATCATGTAATTACGAAAATATTTTCTATGGTCTATGACAGTGGCTAGCGGTACACCAAATCTCACAATAACATGATTGAACAGGAAAAGTGATGTTGTTTTATCGTTGTTGTTAAATGTAGGCATCACCTCGGCCAATTTAGTGAAATACTCAAGTGCAATGATAATATAACCATGCGCCATGGCCAAGTGAGGGTTACATGTCATAAAGTCAACACCCCATTTAGTAAAAGGTCCAACAGTGACTAGTAGGTGTAATGGAGCAGGCAGAGCACGAACTTTGCGGGTATAGATCTAGCATGCATGACACTTTCGGATGGCCAAGACACAATCTCTGAACATGGTCGGTCAAAAGTAACTAGCACATAGGATTTTTTGTATGGTAGCATAACCACAGATATGTCCACCACATGCTCTAGTGTGACAGTCATTAAGGGTTTTCTTGGCTTCCTAATGTGTGAGACAACGTCGAAAAATTATGTCACCGCCATGACGATAAAGAGTATCACTGATTATAATGTAGTATCCAACCTAATTCTGAATGTGTCGTCAATCAGAACGAGTCAATTTTGGACAAAAATTTTGGGTTTGGAGATAAATGATTATATCTCCATGCAATGGATTAAACGAATCAATCAGGAACAATGTATGATTAGAGATAATATTTTCACTAGTAGTTTATGCATTAGGGTAGGGAAAGTCGCATATCAACTCGGCAAAGACTAGCGATTTCTTGGACTTGGATTTGACAAATTCCAAATCGAACTCTTAAAGGATTACAATCCACTAGTACTTTCCACCATGCATTTTCCACGATAGTATATAACTTATGGGGTTGTAATCAGAAACAACAATAGCCTTTTGAAGGAATATGTAATGGCGAAATATTTGGATAACTAGCACTGCTACAAAAGCTAACTTTTCTACATGGGAATACTTGGTCTGAGCCTCTATCAAATCTCGAATCAAGCAATAAATTACATGTTCGTCACCTGAATCATCCTCCTATACTAATACCATAGTAATAGTTGTATCAGATGCAGCAAGGTATATGAAGTAATCTCGGTGATAGTTAGGAGGATGTAGCAAGGTATAGGAAGTAATATCAGTGATAGATAGGAGGATGCAGCATGGGCAATGGGCTAATACATATTTTAAGGCATTAAATTCTTTTTGGGCAGCATTATCCCAATGAAAAGGAACTCTCTTTTTTAATCATCAGGAAAATGCTTGATGATTTATGCATATTTAGGGACGAATCAACATATAAAGTTTGCTTTCCCTTGTAAACATTATAATTGAATGAGGTTTGAAGGAGTAGGAAAATCAAATATTCCCTGAACTTTCAACGGATCAATACAGATCCCATGCTTAGACATAATGAAGCCTATGAGTCAACCAGATTCCAAAAAAAACACATTTATGTGGGTTCAAATGTATTTTGTAATGTCAACATCGTAAGAAAAATGCTCAAAGATGTATAGGATGATCTTGACAATGTTTCGAATGGGCAGGTAGATCATCAAGATATGGTTGCATGATATGTTTAATGTCATGAAAAGCATAATTCATCACTCGTTGAAAAGTTTCCCCCATGTTCTTGAATCTGAAAGGGATTTTTTGATAAGAAAATGTGCCCCATGGATAGGTGAATGCAGTTTTATGTTGGTCATAAGGGAGTTTTTTTATTTGATTGTAGCTGGAAAATCCATCCATAAACGAGAAGATTTCACTTCCAGCATAATCATCAATAATCTAGTCAATAAAGGGTTTTAGATAATTGTCGTTAGCACAAGCTCAATTAATATCCCTATAATCGATACATACACGAATGATACCTTGTTTCTTCATCACTCGGATGATATTTGAAACCCAATCAGTTAATGGAATATAATATATAAAACTAGCTCATAGAAGTTTTTCAACTTCTGCTTTGATTGTGGCAGCTTTCCTCGAGTGTACCAGACGTAATTGTTGTCTAACAGGCTTTTCATCTAGGTATGTCTTAATTTCATGTACCATAATGTTCGGGTCAATGCCTGGCAACTCTTCATAGGCCCAAGCGAATATGTCATGGAATTATTGAAATAGGGCCTTATAAATTTGAATCTCATAGGGAGAACAAGAGGCTCCTATGTGAACATTTTCAACAATTCCAGGCTTCATTGAGATGTCAAATGGATTGGTTTTATTGATATTCCCCAAATTCTTTCCAGAAATGACTTCGTATATTGAAATCATTTTTGGGGATGCTCAGTAATATCAGGTGAAAATCAATCATCAAAACTATTCTCAAGGATTTCCAACTTAGGTAAAAAGGAGGAATGATGATGGTTATCATCCCACAGTTTCTCACTTACGACATGATTCCCATGATGCTCTCATTAGTAGGAAAGACATCATTGAAAGGGTTAGAATGTGAGAAGGAAATTAACCATGAATCCTAACAATGTTCGTCAACCATGTTCACTTGGTTGTTTGTTTGAGTAATTTTCGAGCAGCCCAGGTGAATAGCTTCATAGGCTAATGGGTTGAGTGACATGTGGCCACCGAAATATTTGATAGTATAGTTGTTAGGTACTACCCATGGATCATATGGTTATTGAGATGGGACAGTACTAGATGTGATCATATTGATTGGGGTGATTGTGGTAGAAACATCAGGAGTCAGAAGCACAAAAGTTCCCATTAAAGATGAACATTTTAATAACCTTACCTGAATGTTATCATAAGGAAGTGGCATTTTATCCACAAGTGGAATATTTTCAATGGTCTTGGAATTAGCAGCGTAAAAGGTGAGCTAGTCAATGGTCATGCTCTTTCCTTGATTAGGGAAGAGGATCATTCAAAAATATGACCAGGGCACAACTTCCATAGCATAAATCCAATTACGGCCCAGTAGGAGATTATAATCTAATATTCCATTGATGAATCCTACCTCTACTGACATTGTTTTACCTGCTAACTCGATTAGTAAAGATTTCAATATTCCATAAGGCTTAAATCCTTTCCCGTCAAATTCTTTGAGGATCGTTGGTGATCCATTGTTCAATGGAGACCACAAGGCTTTCCAACACGATAACGACATGATAGAAGTGGAGGCACCTTCATTCACCATAATTTGGAAAACATTATTACCTCTAACAACAACTTGAATCATGAACGCAAGTTGATGCGGAAGTTGGGGCATATGGTTTTCTAAATTAAAAACAATCAAGCTTGAATCTAAAGGATCCACCCCTCCAATTGCAACTAACAACGATTTCCTCTATGCATGACAATTCTGCAGGACTTCAAGGGCTGACATGGCCAAAGGAGCCTGGGCCAGATCTTCAACTATGTTGTAGTTTTGGCAACTCTCGCATGAGGATCAAATGATGACTTACTAATAACTCGTTTAAGAGGAGGTTTAATTTTCATTTTAGAAACTGGTATCTCAATCTATAGAGGACAAGAACTTGGTGGAGTAGAAGTGGAAGGTTTATCATTAGCCTTTCCATTTGGAGAATTTGAGGAACCATAGTCCTTATTCCGAGTATCCACCAAGAAATATTCCTAACACATCAATATGTTGGAATAATTTTGTGAAGAGGAGGATGAATCTTGTGCAACCAATTTGGTCTCCTTATTTAGGAAAGGCTCTATCAAAACAGTAGGTTCAAAAGACATAGACTTTAAGAATCGATTGATTTTTGCATGGTGCAGACATTCCTTAGTAAAATGTTCCTCATTTCATCTGAGACAAGGATAATGCGACTTGTGTTTCTCATCAAGAAACTGGGTTTTTTCTTTTTCCTATCGAGGGGTTTCTTTTTTAGTTTTACCTTTACCATTCTTTTTTACTTCCTGATTGTTGAGATTTTCCTTTAGTATCTTAAACAACGTTAATCTCGAAAGTATTCACAAGCGTGGGAGGAGATGGGCTTTGAGTGATCACAGGATCGAGATTCATACTAGACTGACTAGAGGGCTTATTCAAAGGTTGTTGACTAATGGAACCAATCACACCATCAGCATCATGTGATGCGTCAAAGGAGTGGGTAGAACAATGTGATATGGTCGCGGGGTGTTAGGTATTTTCTGGCAGACCGTCCCTAATTGGGTATAAACTAAGTCTAAATACTAAGCACGAGCAATAAATTGTTCTTCAGTAATGACTCATCCCTTGGCAACATCCTCAATTATATCAGGTAGCAATGATTTAACAAACCATTCTACAAATAATTGTCCTGGGATACAAGTTTTAACCAAATGATGATGACATCTCCACTCAGGTATATGATCAGATATGTGAGTATAGTCGAATTGTTTTAAAGAGGTCAAAAGTTTTGTACCAATTTCATAATGGATCACTAATTGAAAATGGGTCAGAAATGTTGTTTCCAATGCGTTGAGGTTATTAAATGAAGCTCTTGGTAATTCAACATTCCATTTTGTTTTCCGACCCGTAAGAGTTCATTAGAAAAGAAGAAAAAAAATAGAATCATCATTTAAGGAGTTCGAAGAACAACATAAATGATAATTCATAATATGGCTTGATGGTTATTCCCTAGGATTTTTGTTTAATTTGGGAATATCTCTCGGTAATTTAGCTGGAATAGTCAGCCACCAAGGAGAATGATAGACTGGATCGTTGGTAAGTTGGGAGAGGTCTGGTAACTCTAATGTTGTGATAAATGGAAATTTCCTACTAAATTCCGATTGATGGGGTTGGTAGCCTTGTGAATAAATATTAACTACTAGTGGAGGATATCCTTGGTAAGGTGGAATGGTTTGGGCCATCAGGATTTGCATCCCACCAGGGTAAGTAGTGGTTTGAAAACCAGGATAAATTTGGTCAGGCTTCCTTGTTCCACGAAATCAGTGATGAGGTGGAAAAGGCAAGCCTTGGGGGTATTGACCTTAATTACAATCTTGCGATATGTTCGTCAGTAGTCCAATGGGACCTGCGATATACCTTAAAAAGGTTGTCCATATGGAATCTACGACATGCCCTAAACAAGTTGACCAACTTGTATCTAATGTATAATCAAACCAAGTTGACTAGATGGGGTCTATGCTAAACCCTAAATAGGCTAAGTAGACGGGATTTGAGGTATCCCCATACCAATTGGCCGGTTTGTACCTAAGGTATGACCTGAATATGTTGGCTAGTTGGTGCTTAAGTTATAACCTAGATAGTTTTACTGGTTTGTATTTGAGTTATGCCTTGGACAGGTTGACTAGTAGGAACTTGAGTTGAAACCTGACCAAGTTTACCATAAGTAGTAAGGGAAACATTCCAAGGAGTGTTATCCATTCTTGTAAATGGGGCACTAGTAGAAAGAGGACTCATAAGAGGAGGAGCACTGACTTGTAATATTTTTTCAAGAGATGGGAACATACCAACAACAAGTTGTCCCCCAACCAAGGGATAAGGGTTATAAGAAGGCAATTTCTCCCCAGTGGGAGGATACCCAGGGTAAGATGGAATGGATGGTTGTGAGTGTCCTAACCCACTAAGAAACAAAGCATATTGTTGATCTAAATTAATTTGAGGTTCAATAGGTTGAAGAGGTTGTGGGGTGCTCGATAAAGACAAACCAGATGGTATTCTAGATGAGGAAGGTAGTTGATAAGTCCAAGGACTACTCAACAATCTAGAAAAGGTTCTAGACAACGGCTGATATCTAGGTGGTACTGATGGACCATCGTAAAGATAATTTTCCGTTGAGGTGGTGAATATAGAATCTGACACAAATTAAGTTGATTCACTCATAATGATGGACACAGGTTGGGTGGTTATCGTTCACTCTATCATGGCTGGATTTTCAAGATGAGTGTGTGCATGAATCTGCCAAGGAGAATTCAAGAGATACCAAGGATTTTGACGTAATGGAGAATTATAGGGAGGATTTTGAAATAATTGAGTATGAGGTGTATAATTGGGAAAATCTTGATACAAAGGAGGAAAATATTGAGACAAAGGTATTCGAATAGGAGATTGGTGACTGGGATAATATTCTTCAATAACGTCCTCTATACTCATAAACTAGGTGGAAGTACTTCTATTTCACTACCCGAAGATAAAGGTTTTGGATGAGATATAGGAAAAGGAGTAGAAGGATTAAGTTTTGAAGTTACAATAACCCTTGGTTCCTCAGGTTCCAAAGTCTCAGTTTCAACATGTTCAAATTATACAACTTTAGTTTTGGTTGTTTCATATTCAACCACCTCAGTCTCTAACTCACTAGTTTTAAAAGATGTAGCTTCAGGTAAGGTAATAGTAGGAAGTGATGATCTAGACTAGGTAATTTCTGATGTAGTTTCAGATGGAGTAGCTTATGATGTCCCATATGTAGTAGATTGTTATTTCTTATGTTTACGACGTGTTGATTTACTGGGTGTTACCTCTAGGGGTAAAAATTGCATTCTACGTTAATGACGAGAATGATATTCCATGGTTAATTAATTAATTGATCATTAATAATAAAAGGAAAGGGGGTAACTAGGCATAGAAGAATTATGAGATCACTGTGAACTACAATATAGTGTTAGGTATGTGCAGGAAATATCCCTTAATGTTGTGTTCGGTGTATCATAGATGACAAGGTGGCTGACTTGGTTACCTATGGTGGGTTTCCAACCTAATGGGGACTTCCTATATACTCGGAGGTACGTGGAAGTGCAGTCTATGGTAGTGTTGTCTAATGTGTAACCGTACAATGGGAGAATTCCTATATTCTCGCCATACGTGGAACACCTTCTTAGAGACCCAAGGGTACATGGAAGAACAATCCTATATACTCTGAAGTACATGGAAAACCGACCATCCCCAAGATGTCATGTAGACCGTTAATGACAACTCCTACGTTTAGAGACGTTTGAACACATCTTCTAACCTAGACCACTAAATTTTTTTTTAATGTTTCAAATGTTCCTTATATTCATTGATAAATTTTAAAGTTTATCTTGAATTAAGGTTTTGGTTTCAAGTGTACAAGTAAATTTACATGAATTCCTAAAATTCAACTAGCATGAGAGAACTCTTTTTCATTCGATGAAGATCTAACTAAAGGAAGGGAAGATATTTCAATTCAATCCATGCTGAAAAAAAAATCCTCCAAACAATACCTTAAAAGAAAATTGAAACTATGACCAGATTATTGAAACAAAAGCAAATCAAACATATTACAACTGTAATATGAAATGCCTTTTAACGAATAAATAATGAACCCAAACCATCATAAGCGCTAATTGACAAGAAAAAAAATCGATGATTTCCTACCAAAGAACAAACAAACTCAAATTTCACACAAAAACGTTGGCTTTACAGAGAATAAGACAAACCAGAGCCTAAAAAAAGCATAGCAAGCAAAACAACTTTTTAAAGCAAGACACGGAAACTTCAATTTCTCACTTTATAGTTATCATTGCAAGTAATTTATGGGCACCTGTGTGATGGGTTGCACTTACTGAACTGAAAAGCTGCAATGCATCTCACTGTCACAAAAAAGAAAGTGTGATGGGTCTAATTCGCACAAAAATCAAGGAAAAAACCCTAATCAAGCTCGAAATTCAGTTTTTCAAAGCCAAATCACAATTTGAACAAGATAAAAAGGGTTTACTATAGAGGTCTAAAAAGGTTATGACAACGAAAACCATCGAAGGAGAATTTGTTCCCTAGTGGAGTGACCAAGTTGTTTTGTGGATAAATCCATTCTGTGGACAGAAGCAATCTCCCTAGGTTTAGTGGCTTAACATAAAACAACCAGATAAAATACAATGTCTTTCCCTAGAGATATTTGAGACATAAGAAGAATACTTGCTTGGAATACAATGCAAGCTTCCTTCTTCTCTTCACTTTTTGCCTCAAGCCGGAACTTTGACTTCCAAAAGTAGAACCCGCAAATCAACCAAAACAAGCAAATAGACCAAAATAGACAATATGACATGTTCAAATAACTCTAAACAATAGATCAAGTAATCTTTTTCTACACATGTAAAAGAAAAGAGATAGTCTTTTGGAAAAATAGTGCACTTTGTATTAATAGAAATAGAGAAATGTTACAACCCTTTTTAGGCTTTGATGTTGTGAATCTCTCCCATATTTCTCGTCCTTTCTTTGCCAAAATGATAAGCCTCCAATCTCATCAATATCTAAGGATGGATTATGGACCTCCAAAGTCAAATGAGCAACATAAAGGCAAGAATTAGAGTCTCCAAAAGCCAACATGGACTCTATAGAAGGTAATGCTTTTATAGGACAAATGAGGAAGTTTCATATCCACCATACTAGGCTAGATACACCTTGAAAGGGGATAAGATCCATGGGATAAGAGATAAAGCCTTACTAGTACGAATTTGAGATCATATTCAATAGCAAATGGAAGAATCAGCTCCCGAAGCATCCAAAAGGGGAAGCCTTGAAATTATATTTTATTTTTCATCATTTCCAAGTGTCATTGCACTTATTGTAAAGGAAACCTACTCTAACCAGCGCAAGCTTCATGTGTGCAAGGTGTTCCATCACAGTTTGTCAAGAGACTAAGTGTGATGGTGTCTTAAACTAGGGTTTTGAGCCATTGTAATCCAAGATTCTTATAAATTTTCGAAATAGTTTGCTTTTAGCCTTGCAGTGGATTCATGCAAAGTGTAATGGATAGTAAGAGATCCAAGTTCAGGGTCTTTTTCATAAGGTGACAAAATGGCTTTTAACGTAGATAATGAGATAACTTAACCCTTAATGATCCAACCATAGAAGGTGATCACGATCTATTGGTACAAATCGAATATGGGCTTAAAGATGTGCACTTGAAAATGCATTACCCCACATCTAAAAAATCCAATAGTTAGGCATGATCATGATCTAATGATCTAGATTGAATCCAAGATTTTATTTTCCCATCTGATAATGCACTACCTTGTATCTATTAAAGTTAATGGTAGACATATCTTTGTTGCGACAGCTTATATTGAATTGATCTTTGATATGTCAGGTCAATGACTAGATCCCTCCATTCTAAACTCACCCCATGTTGACACATGTCCACCATTTGCCACATGTCGACCTAGATTCCACTTTGCATCCCCACATCATTGTTATTGTTGGTATGGAAATCTCAACTGTTTAAAATTTTCAAAATTTTCCAATTTACATCAATAAGACCTATTTTCTAGAAAAAAATATATATACAAAATCTATAGATTCATCTCTTGCTATTAACCCATTCCCTCACTAAATCTAAGCATGTGGCTATCAATTTTAACTTTATACCTATCCATTCATTCCTCTATGTAAATTTCTCCAAATTTCGCACAGAAATAGGAATTCCACCCTATTTGGAAACCTTTCTTCCATGGTTGATTTTGTGACTTTGTAATATGGCCTCAATAACATTAATTTATGGTTTCATATTTCAAATTTTGTGCCTCTAGCAACTCATCCACTATTTTGATTTGACCATTCCTCATATGTGATTTAATTTTGAAATTTTCCCCATTTCCTATCCTTGAGGAATTTTGTCAAACATATGGCACACTAATTGCAACTTTTATTCCATATTAAATTTCCATCCCATACAGCCTAGGTGTCATAAGTTACCCACTAAAATGTCTTATTAATTTTGCAATTCAAAATTTTAGAGTTTTTTCCCTTTATCCAACTCATAAAATCTCTGATGCCATAATTTATTATGCCTGCTAGCATCAAACATCAACTAAATTATGCTTTATTTGCTCTATAGCATAACTGTATTTCCATTCTAGTCTTAATTATGTCATTATGGCACCCTTGGCACCTTAGTCATGTTTCTCATATGTGTTTAGTGAGTACTAGCATCAAATGCAACATTTCTCATCTATAATAATATGATTAAACATGAAGAAACATATAAATTATAAATAACATGTAGACTAAAGTAATATACACAAAAGCGTAATATACATAAATTTGAACACTTATATTTTAAATTAACCACCAATTGGTTTCAATCCTTAGAAGTTCCACCCAACCAAATACCACGTTGTTATAATACTCTCAGCAGTGGGTCACCCCTAAGTTGGGGATATGTCTCCACCAAGGCAAACTGATTCCTAAATCAAACTAAGATCCATATATTTCACGAACAAGGTAACATGATAAGGTGCCAAATTTTGATAACCTCTAACATATAGTCTCTCATCCCCCATTAGCTTCCATAACAAAGGTAGTGCACTCCCTCCTCTACAACCACGGGTCCCTTGGATGTGCCACTACACTTATATGGCTCTATCACAAGCCAACCAGGGAGTCTCAAATCCATGTGGCTCTAGAAATTCCAACTACGCTCAAGAGTCTTTGAGTAGTTTTTAGGCCTCACACTGGGAAAACTTATCCCTACACTTCTTTGTTGAGGTATCCATAATAAACCATGGTAATCCAAGGAGTAGAGCACACCCATATCAACCTCGAATTAATAGGAAAATAATAAAATTGCATGGTCAAACTCTCTAGAGTAAGTCCAATATTCATATATGTTACAATGAATTGGAATGATGGGAATTACACTAAAATCCCCACTATTAATATGCATGTGCAATTTTTTACCAGTGCCACCTTAAGAAGCCCATTTTCCCACATTAGGATAAAAATATGTTCCCTTTTAACTTTAGGTTCATTTATTAATGGTTTAGTCCCTAGGATTAGTCCCTTCATCACTTGTCCCTTATCCCCATTCCTCGCTCATGTGGTCCTATCCCCCCATATATTTTGTTAGACTGAGTATGAAACAATGGTGTATTTTATTAATATCAATGTAATTGCATATTTACAAAACAATGCTCCTACTCTTGTTTCCTGCAAAACCTAGCTCACTCCTACCACTTCGCCCCCTCCCATGGACCCTCCAAAGCCTCCTTTGTGGGGTGCCCATCCTGCATCCTCCCCCCTAACCCTGCATATGATGTTTTTCCTCCCTTGTTAACTCTCTTGGCCATCCCCATCCTCGTCCGTTTGTTTTAAAATTTGTCCAAAAGTTAGATTCCATCCCTGTCATTTCCCTCCCTCCAAAAATTCTTCTAAAAGTAGCCTTGTCTTTTGCTAAACGAGCTCTTGTTGGACAATTCACTGGTCTATGTCCCTCATCAAGGGCGATTACCAGATGGGTAAAAAAGAATTGGAAATTGAATCTTAATGGAAGAATAAGCATTCATTTATGTGGAAAATGTTATTACACTTTTATTTTTGAAACTAAGATAAAGATGTAATTTTCAGAGGTGGCCCATACATCATAGAAAAGAGAGGTCTCTATCAGAATTGATGGACTCCTGACTTCGACCCATAATCATACACGCTAAACAATGTCTCAGTATGGGTAAGACTCTCACATTTTCCGCTTCACTGTTAGGGAGATGATGCTACAAGCACAATACGCAATGGAATTAGCAAGTTTATTGACAGATATGAACCCAAAGATAGAATTCAAGTGTGCGTCTGGATATGTGTTGAAGTGGATCTCAGAAAAGGCTTACTTAAAACAATTAAGATGATAGTCTACAACTGGTCCCACATACAACAGCTTTATTATGAGAAACTTACATTCAAATGCACAATATGTCATGAACATGGCCATTTTCAAAATTGATTCCAAAAAATCCAAGATCAAAACAACCAGGATCCAAAAGAACATCAATGGAATACAATAAAGAAAAAACCATAAAATCCCCCCAAAGGTCCCTCCTCAAAGCAAGCTTCAGAATCCTCCACTTCAACAAATCCTATTGTCAACATCCCTGCTTCCTCAACTCCTTTTTCTCTCACCTCAAAGACAACTCCAGAAATAAATAACAACTTCTCGAATTTGGAGAACCTAAACCTAGATCCCATTGAGCATCCTGGAAGTGGTAAACAATCCTAAAACTCCCATATTAACTCAATACCTACAATGGTAGCTCAAAAAAACCAATATTTTACTCCTTCAAAAGTGGTCCTTCGAGAAATCCCATCTCAAACCCAAATCTTTGAAGGGATCCTTCAATATCCTCATGGACCTTCCCTTTTGTATCCCCCTCGGGATGGTTTTCCCCCTATTAAGCAATCAACTCAGAGCTCCCCTTCTTATGTTGGTGCTCTCACAAGAAACAAGGAAAAATAAATCCCAACTAACCAATATATTTCACAAAGAGATCGAGGAGGAATTCAAATAAGAAGCAAGGTAGGAAGCAATGCAAAAGGACAAAGCCTTAGGAATGTGACAATATATGGACACCTTCCTAAAATATCTAGAAAGTGTGAAATAAAACTCAGGTCATGAAGGGAAAGTGAAAGGACCCGCAAACACCCATCAAGGTAAATAATGTTTACACTCTTCTGGATTTGTAGAGAATTGGGTAGTACAATGAAAATAAATGAAATTAAGGACCTAATCAAGGCTAAAAATCCCAATATCCTAATGATCTAGGAGATAAAACTTTGGGAGGACTATATCACTCCTATATTCAAAAAAAATAAATGAATGTTTTCAAGGTAAGATCAGATTAAGCACAAGAGGGGCCTCAGGGGCCCTCTGCACCCTTTTGGAAGAAAATAAATTTCATTCTTGGACATCCATGCAGAAAAACATGGACTTCTTTCTAGGTTGATATATAAAGGCATAGGCCAAATCTACAAAATCAACAAACTTTATTCTTCAGTGCACTACAGGAACAAAGAGGTATGTTGGCACTCTCTTTCTCATTGATTAGATATCTTATCTTCCAAATATTTTTAATAGCATGGGATTTTAATCTCATTCTAAGTCAAGAGGAAAAAAGAGGGGGCTCCTTTTCTCCTAATCCTTCAAGAGGAAAATTTGAAGCAATCATGATTGATCATAGTCTAGTAGATGCCAAGCCTACTAATGGAAGATTCACTTGGAGCAACCAAAGCTAGGACCTAGGAATATCAAAGCTTACATGGATTTATTCCTTGTTCACTCTGACTTCTTAGGAGGGCAGAAAGACATCCCCTCAAAAATTTTGACTTCTGCCATCTTTTATCACCGGCCAATCTACATCTCTTTTAGTAAAAGAAACAATATTGGGCCTCTTCCCTTTAGGTTAAACCCTCTATGGTTACAACATGAACAGACTATGTCCTTAATAAGGGATACTTGGAGTGTAAAAGTAGAAGGGTCACCAATTTTTATCTAGGAGACAAAATTAAAAAGAACAAAGCAAACTCTAAAAGATTGGACCAAGACAAACTCACATGAACCACAAAAGGAGAAAAAGATATTTTAACAAGAGCTAGAAGATATCCAAAAAATACTTGAAGTGAAAGAGGAATGTTCTACTCTCCAAGCACATGAAAGAGTAATATATTGGAGGCACTATCATTGTTGTATAACTAAGGAAGAAAAATGGAGGTTGAAATCATGAAGCTTGTGGCTTAAATCTAGGGATAAAAGCACATCCTTCTTTCACAACTAGCATAAAGCTCGAAGATTTAAAATAGTATAAGTTCCATACAAAATGAGCAAGCACATATTTTAGAAGGTTTACAATAAATTAAATTAGAAGTAATCCTTCATTTCAACCAGCTCCTTTCAGCAGACCCAGCACCGACATCTTTTGGGTAAGCCCTCATAAATGTCCCAACCGTGATCACTCTGGAACAAAATTCAATGTTGTCAAGAATAATTCAGGAAGAGGAGGTAAGATTTGCAATTTGGATAATGAATCTTGATAAAAATTTGGAATTGTATGGATTTACAATCTCTTTCTACCAAGAAAGTTGGGAAATAATAAGAAGGATCTTTTAAAAATGCTCGGGGGGACTAGAAAAAATCAAATTAGGTGAAACCGCTAACTTTACCTTTCTAGATTTAATCCCCAAAGATAAGAATATCACTCCTTTTGACAAATTCTGACCCATTTCTATCTTTAATACCTCCTACAAAATATTAACAAAAATCATGGTAAATTTCCTTAAGCCAATCCTTTCTGATTTAATCTCTGAAAATCAAGGGGGTTTGTTGCAGCATTGTCAAATAATGGAAAACATCCTTCTTGTGCGGGAATCAATACATTCCATCCAAATTAGAAATGAAATAGGATTTGTTTTGAAATTGGACATGGCTAACGCATTCAATTGGGTATGTCATTCCTTTCTTTTTCCCCTACTTCAAAAATATGGATTCTCTAATTCTTTTGTAAATTTAGTGAAAGAATGCATAAGCAAGCCATGGATATTGATGTTAGTAAATGGCAGACCAAGTGGTTTTTTACAAGCAATAAGGTGACTTCCTAGAGTTTTCCTCTTGTCCCCCTTCCTTTATATCATCCTTGTATAAGCTCTAAGAAGGAATCTAGAAAAAGAATCATAAGAATCTCGAGCATTTTCTTTTGTAGAGGAAACAACAAAATCAATCATTATTAGTTAGTGGATGATACGCTTCCTCTAGGAGGAGCATCTCTAGTTATGGATCGAAGGTTTAAAATCATCCTAGACATTTTTCTTTCCACCTTTGAAGGGATGGTAAATAAAGGAAAGAGTTGTTTATTTGGATGGAACATTCAACCCAACCTCTTGATCTGAATGTCTCAGATATTCAGATTTTCCTACAAAGTGGATTGGATGTCATTCAAATACCTTGGGATGCCCTTCGTCAACGGTTCTCCCAAATCAGAAGTCTAGTTGGGAATAATTTAAAAAATTAAGAATAAGATAAATCAATGGGGTTACCAGTGGCTTAATTTAGCTATTTCAATCATCCTCATCATTTCAATCCTCTCTGCTCTCCCCATTTACCAATTTGCAATTTACAAGTGCCAGCAAGAATCTTAAAGAAATTGGATATTTTGATAAGCAAATTCCTCTGGCAAGGGGGACGATCTGAAACCAAAAAATTTCATCTCATAAATTGGTCCAAGGCAATGGTTACTCATGAAAGAGGATGACTTCGAATCATGAGGCCTAATTTATTAAATAAAGCCTTGGTTGGGAAGCTTTTGTGGAGGCTCATCATAAGGGAGTCAACTTGGTGGAAACAAGTTTTGGAAGGTTAATACTTACACTTTCCTAGAAAATAGATTTTTGAGAAAGAAATCCCCTCCAGACCTGGATCCTCCATATGGAAACTGTGTAAAAAATCCCTCTCACTACTTAAATACTTCTTTTATGAAATTCCTGGGAATGGAAGGGATATGAAAATCTCAGAAGATAGAATGTGCAACAATCCCCCTTTCAACTCCTACATAGCCTTAAGGGCTCTCTAGAAATGGTGCGCTTCAAACAGAATGATAACTCTCAACTAGTTTTATGAGTGGGATCAAGCTTCTAGCCTTTGGAAAAGATGGAAATCCCTTTTAATCCCTCCTGACTTATTGGATGCCTAGAATATCTTTATCATAACTCAAAGGATCTGCCCCAATTAGTTTAAATCAGCTTGACTCTTTGGGATGAGGTTTGACCTCCAAGTCTTATACATTCAAAGAAGGTGTTTCTCTCTTATCGGGTGAAACCAATTTGAGTCCCCCTTGGCCTCCTTGGAAGACCATATGGAAATTTGAGAGTCTCCCCAAGATAAAAGCTTTCATGTGCACTCTCCTTCATGGTAATGTCTAGACCGTTGAAAATATAAAGAAAAGAGGAGCCATAAACACTTATTGTTGCTCCCTCTGCCTCGACTATGAAGAATATACACATCACCTCTTCCTGTGTTGCTCGTTCGCAAAAGATTCTTTGTTAGCTCTTACCCATCCTCTCCCGATATCTCTCTAGTTTGACATCCCCCTTTCTGATTTCCTAATAATTTTACCTTCAAAATATCCGTACACCTACAAAGGTAAAACTCTCTGAAAGTGATTTTGGAAAATCATTTCATATTTTATGTGTTGGCAACTCTAGCTAGCAAGAAACAGATTCATATTCAAAAACAAATCCACCAACGAAAGGAAAGTTCTCACAAAAACTTGGTGCTTGGCCATCGAAGCAATTTTTGTAGAAGGAACAAATAAGTAGGATAATTCAATACTTCCTATAGATGAAAAATGTTGGTTTGATTTAGACTTGACAAAGCTCCCCATATTCAATCCCATGATCAGGCCTCTAGCAGATCCAAACTCATGAAAAATCAGAATGGATCATCAATCCTTTGAAAAATAGAAAATGGAGCAACATCGGTTTATCTTATTCTTTTATGGAGCATCAAAAAAGAACCTAGGGGCAGCATGTGTGTGGGGGGGGTCTTCTGAGCCCTAACGAAAAAGAAGAAGCAACCTTTGAATGGCGGCTAGGAAATGAAACCAATAATAGAGTGGAGGTGCTTGTGCTACTTATGGGAGTCAAAATCATTAAAGAAAGGCACATAAACTCAATCATAATAATTAGAGACACTGCGATATGAAAAGAACATGTGATATGGAAGAAGGAGTTCGACGAAGTAGCTTTATCCCAGACCATCACTCATATGAGATCAGTCTTAAAATTTTTGGAAAATGTCCAATTCTACCATGTTATCAGAGATTATAATCACAGGGCAGACCAATTTTTCCAATAATTCTTGCACTAGACCGCAGGGCAAAGCCAAAATTAACGAATCAATTCAAAACATCCCCATTCCATAAATGACTAAGATAAGAACAACTTCACGAACAGTACTACGAAGGATTAGGTAATCAACAAATTCTTCATCAATGACTAGTCAGAGGAAACTAATAACCAACCAGGACCATGTGCATTAGCAAAACGACACTGCTTGGTTGGAAATTCAACTAAATGTTACTAGCAGGTCACAAGTCTGTGTAATTCATGTTTTGTAAATTTATATTTTTTGTTAGGCTAACATGTTTGTCAATATAGATGGATCAAAAATATAGTTACAAGTGGATTCAAGAACTTCTTATTCTATTTTGTAAGAAACTCGGGGCCTGCTCCCCTAGACTATTTTGTATTTCCTCTCTTAGCCTTAAAATAGGGAGTCCTTTTTTTATAGTACTACAAGTAATTGTTTATATTAAAAAATGTAATTACATATTTACATAGCTACCTCACTATATTCCTTTTAGCACATACACCCACTAGCCTAAAATTACACAAGAACTCTATCCTCAAAACATATATATATATATATATATATATATATATATAGACACAAAAGCCACAAAATACTTATAGACACATGGTCACATAACGCAAACACATCTTGGCTCACTAGCCTAATAAAACATGTAAAATATACATAAGGGTCATCCTAGTGATGTTACAATATGGGTTACCAAGGAGTATAATTGTAAGTTTTAAACCTTATACAATAACGCAATACATACATAGATTATTAAACTTATAAAAAATAAAAAATAAAAAATATGGCAATCACATATTACATAGAGTTTACTCTAGAAACCCCAACCAGAAAAAAAACTAGAAAATCATTTAAAGCTACATCTCTAACTTTTATCATCAATAAACTTAATTATTTACAAGACAATATATATAATTCCACCAAGAGTAATTCTCAATGCTCACAGACTTTGTTAATGAATCTACAACATTCTTTAAAGTGTCCACCTTTGCCAATGACAGCTTCTTGTCTTCAACCATGACTCTCACAAAGTGATATTGAACATCAATATGTTTTGTCTTAAAATGATAAGTAGAGCTCTTTGTCATAAATATTGCACTCTCACTATCACAATATAACCTCACAACTTCATATACAAACCCAATACCTAAACAAGATCTCCATAACTATTAAACTTCCTTACCTACACGAGTAACTACCACACATTCAACTTTTGTAGTAGAGACTGCCACTACAAAGTGTCTCTTGCTCATTTAATTGGTTTCTCCTCCAAATCAGTTAAACACATAACCACGTATACATCTTCTACAATCCATGTCTCTAACCCATTTTGCATCAACAAAACCATGTATGTCCAACACTCTATTTTCTACAAGTATTCCTTGGTAGAAAATTCCATAATTTGTAGTGCCAACAAACACATCAAAACCCTATTTATAGCTCTTGAATACTCCTTCCCTCGAATTGACATATACATGCACAAAACTCTCACTACAATGCAATTTCCAGTAAATTGCATACCATTACATATATCAAAATTCAAGGAGCACTAGCATATGGAACAAAACACATGTCCTCTTCCTCTTCATTAGCCTTGGGACACTGATCTACAAAAATATTTACCTCTAGGAATAAGGACCTTAATTGACCTGCATATTAAAACTCCACAATATCATCTTAACAGACTTCCTCTAATTCAAATATAGTTTCATGTTTACTCATTCTATTTTAATTTCCAGGCCCAAAATAAAATTTACAACACCAATAATTTTCATGTCAAATTTGGAGGACAACCGAGATTTCATTGTTGGGACTGAACTTTGTTATTATTTGTACTATGAATGAAGCTAATGTTGGCCCTTTTCCCTCCTGTTTGACTTCAAGTATATTCATTTTTGATAAATCCCTCATGATTTCTAATGATTGAACTATAAAAAAAGGCATATAAGGTATTAAGTTACTCTTTACTCTTAATTCCTAATTTAATGGATTAACTGTTGTTAAAAACTCATTTACTAACCAATAATTATAGGAATTACAGGTTTTTGTAATTTACCATCAATTTGTTTATCAATTCTTTGTCAAAACCAAATATGCCACCTCGGGGTTATTTTAAATCTTCATGGTATGGTGTGGTTCCTATTGAATCTTTCTAAATATGATCAATAGCCTTTGGTCAACGTGTGGTCAATGATAGCAACTATAAATATGAGGATGCCAACTAGATATTCTTGGCATCACAATTTGATTAGATCCATACTCTTCTCCATATAAACCAAATCAAGGTACAAGGATATATAATCTTATGCTTAGCAGTATTATTAGTAAATGGAATAGATCATATTCAAGAATCCATGTATGACACATTAGCTCATATGCTCTACTATTAATTTGTAATAGCTATAATTATAAAATTGATATATGAAGGATGGGTAGCTAGCTAGAGGAGAATCAATAGAGATACTGTAAATATCATAATTTGATATCATTTCTAGATTCGATAGCAAATCCTTGATGTTCTATATCATGAGATTACAATTTTGTTGAGACTGTAATTGTTTATGCAATGTATATTAGATTAAGAGGGCAATTTTCTAGTATATGTTGCATCATTTCAATTTCTCTTCATTTCTTGTATATTACAATACTTTTTTTGAAGTGTGGCATAGATTATCTCTTTGATTACAGTTTGGTAACCTCATTTACAATAATAACTTATAGAGAATAATCCTTTCTAATTTTTATGAGTATTGTTATAAAATTCATGGAATTGGATAAAACATTATAACCTATGTTCCTACAATCACGACTCTAGTAAATCATGATTTAAAGATTGGATTTAATCATGTATTGGTTTAACTGTATCTTGCATTTATTTACTTTTTTCCCATAGTATTTAGAATACTTGATTATTTTTATTTCAGTGTGTGTTGATTTGCATGTGAAAGTTTCTTTATTAGATTATAAACTTAATTGATTTAAACATAGTACTTGCAAGTATATGTTTGAGATTTGAGTTTCTACAATCACAAATCAGGATAGTTGATGATCTAGAGATAACCATCTTTGTGTAAATTAACTCTGCATATTATTTATTTTGGTTAGGATTACATTAAGATTTCATATAAGTATAATAATTCAAATAGGGTTTTTAGTGATAAATGAACTAACTCTACACAAATAATCCCTACATTTCAGAAAATTAAGTACCCGGATTGATAATTAAACGTTACAAAATTTGTACAAATAGATTACCTAACATTTTGATGTCATTGTCACGGAAGTATTATAGGAATTATTTTTAGAAATTTAAAGTTGTATTGACTTATTTTTATCATTTGTAATTTCTTATACATATAAAAAGAAAAAGAAAAATACACATTTTTAGTATTTTTGCATTTTATTTTAGTACAAAAATGTGGAATAAATATGGTAAGAGAATAGTTAATAGCTTGTACATCTACTATAGTGAGTCTCTTACAAGTCCTAGTCATGAGGGTACTATATGAATAGGCTAATTAGGCACAAATATAGTAAGGTTAGATTTGTGAGAATAATAAAAGAAATTGTTCTAACCACTCTGGTCGAAACAAATCCCCAAATACTAAACTAATTGCATAAAATAAAGTGGAATTGGAAGAAATAATTTGTTGCAGAAAGTTCATAACAAAGACAAACAAAACCAAGCACAACTATCGAAACAACAAAGGATATTCTAGAATAGTGGACTAAAGAATTTGGGTCTTCTTGGAAAAAAATGGTAGAAATGAAAAAGGATAATCCCATGTAGGAGGGGAAGGCGAAAGAGCAGGAGGAAAAAGAGTAAGAGCAGAAATAAGAGTGAAAGAAGAAGAAAGGGAAGTACTTTTGTAATTTACTATTTTGTATAGAGCTACCATTGATCCCAGTGGATGTTGGTGACTACCCTCCTATTCCACTTAGGCCCCCAACACTATTTCCTTTTAGTTGCCTTAATTCTAACACAGCTTTCTATTTTTTGGTAGTTTTTTAGGTCCTGAACTTATGGAGTTGTTTTGAGGTCCTAAAAGAATTTTTTTGGGAAAACAAAGAGACTTGAAACTTGCTTCATAATATTTTTTTTCACCTCCTCATGGAGATCTTTGAAACAAGGTATTATGATAGAAAAACAGAGATCGTATATCAAAGTTATGACCTCGGGAAGTTGGCGGTCCAACTTACCCCAATGGGGCCCAAAACTGTTGGTGTTTCATCTCCTAGAATTAGGGTTTCACACTTCTTCTTTCTAATAAAAACGCTTCTAAGCCTCAGTGTAACACAATTCATAAGGCATGTAGCAGTCACATCTCTTCTCAGAGATAAGCTACCATCACCCAAGCTAGTTTGCTCCATTCTGCTACTCTTAAATGAGCTACTTTACGATAGTTTATGGGATTAGTTGAGCACACTATTGTGTATTAGAACTATGTGAGGAATTTTTATTTTTTTAAATATATATCATATTGTACACCTAAATATTCTAAAGAAGACATTTTTAGAATGGAACATCAAGAATATTAAAGTTTAGAATATTATTTAGAAATATTTTATATAATTTGCAAAAATTTAAACAAAGTGATTTGAATTTAGATATTATTCATACAACAATCTTTTTGAAAAGAGTTCATGAAGAATGTATAAATGTAATTAACCTAATGGGATGTAAAGGGATTTCTTACTTACCATTTGATCAAATCAGTGAATTATGCAAGAAATATTCTCAAGATAAACATAAGGTTGGTAATGGACTGAAAGATGTTTTATAGGAAGTGTAACTAGGTAGAATTGGGCAATTTATTAGAAAACTTTAAAACTAATCTCCTTGGTAAACTTAGTTCTTAAATTAGTGAATTATGAAATAAATTAATATGCTCAAGGTAAAGCTAAAGCTGGTAATGGACCAAGAGATGTTTAAGCTAAAGTTACCAAAGCAACTATAGGTAGTGCAACTAGAGCATAATTGGGAAGCTTATTAGAAACTTTAAAATTGATCTCCTTGGTACACTTGGTTCTCAAATAGATATATCAAAAACTAAAAAACTTTGGGGGTAACAAGATTCATTTTTTTATATTGTCTATTTTAGGTGTAGGCAAAAACATCTAGTGATAGATTGTCATTTCAATAATATTCAACTTTTTACTATCTATGCAAGTAAACATTCAACAGAAAATTGTCCTACATTGTATGAGATTAAAGAAATCTACCAAGGTGACTTGGAAGTCATGCACTATGGGTACACCACAAGGCACTACATAGCAATTTTGTACATTTCATAATCAATACCCTCCTCAAACAACATGGAATGCTCCTATGCCTTGGCAAACATGGTCTCCTCGACAAGGCAAAAATTAATCATATTAAAAAGGATGGAGAGGTTATATTTATGGAAATGTGCCTTCTTACCCTTTTCCACAACAACAACAATATCAACCATTCCCACAATATCTTCAAACCAATGCAACAAACATACCCTTCTCTTCCACCACAACCAAAAATAACTCAACCACAACTATTACAGATGTCAACTAGTCAACCACCTCCTTGATATACTCAAATACCTTCCTATCTCATAGAAAATCCTAATAACAAATTAGATAAACCTACTTATAGTGTTGAAGTAGAAACATTTCCCACATGCTTAATTGATCTAGTGTAATTGAAAGAAATCCATTTAAGATCTGGCAAGGTTGTAAACCCAAAATATCTAATAATTATGTAAGAAGATGATAAGGAAGACACTCCCATTCAATTTGACAATAATGATAATTTTATTTCAATAAAATGACATTCTCCTCAGCAACAACGTACTAAAATAGTTGAATTACAGGCATCAAAATCACCTACTTTTGAAAAAAGATTGAAATTGGAAAAACTAGTAATTTCTTCTGAGTTTGACTTCTTAACGAAACTTAAAAATATTTATAATTAAATTCCCATAATGCAAGATATGAGATATATATTAATTTACAAAAAGAAAATAGGGAATTATTCTTTCAAAAGCAAGGAAGGAAGAACAAAGATCCACCAACTATTCAAGTCATAGGAAATTTAACAACTCTCATGTCAACTCAAGTTATTATTGGAAAATATTTTGACCCCAGAATTCTAGTTGTCATAATTTTTATTAGCTATATTTCCATTCCAAACACTTTGATTGATCTAGGGGCAGTAATCAATTTAATGATAATGGAAATAATGGCACAATTGAAACTATGTAATCATTGACCTGCACCCACAACATTAGAATTAGTTGATAAAGCCACAATTAAGCCTAAGGGTGTAATAAAAGATATCATTATTTCCTTAGAATCCCGAGAGTACCATATGGACTTTAAGATTTTACAACCTAAGTCTAATTTGGGAGGATAACCTTTAATACTAAGAAGACCATGGTTAGCCACAACAAATGATTTGTCACTTGTAGATCTAGAAATATGACCATTGCAAATGGAATTGAAGTGAAACAAATTAAGCTTCACCCACCTACAAAATGTGTGACTGAATTAGATCACATATCATGGCTTGATGAAAACAATATTGATGAAGAAGTGATTCAACCACTCTTAAAAATTTAACAAGTTATGAATCATAAAGAGAATATTGATGAAAATGTGCTTAATCATTACATAACCAGTCTTGATTTTAATTAGTAGTCTAGGGGCAGTCATCATTTCCTGTTGATCATCCTTCTGTTAATATTTTTTTGGGAAAAAAAAATCAAGAAACATGTACCATAAAAACTATAACATCTTATTTCAATCAATAATTCCTATAAATTTTGTATTTTAATCGTGTAGGAAAGTCATTGAAATTTATATCGATAAATGTTTGAACATTAATTCTGGATTAAATGAATCTCAATAGATAAATTTAATTTAGGTTTTGCATAAATATTCCAATGCATTTGCATGGGATTATTCTTACATGCAAGGCATCCACATAGATACATGCATTCATCATATTTACATATAGGAAAATAGAAAAGCCATTAGACAACCATAAAGGAGAATGAAACCTAATTTAAAGGAGACAATGAAAAAGGAATTACAAAAGTTGTTGAATCTAAACTTTATTTACCTCATCATAGTGGGTCTCACCCTTGGTAATCGTTCCTAGAAAAATGGAAAATGGAAAATATGCATTAATTATCGAGAATTAAATAAGGCCACCTAAAAAGATCATTGATTATTGAGAATTAAATAAGGTCACCTGAAAAGATCATTTTCCCTTACTTTTCATTGATCGGGTCCTAGACACATTAGTAAAAAAGAATCATTTTTATTTTCATCATGGACTCAGTAGGTGTATATATATATATATATACCTACTGAGTCATGATGAAAATATATATAGATGCTATGGAAATCATGACAAACAATCTAATATATAATATAATATATATATATAGAATATATATAATATATATATATATATAATAAATATATATATATTATATATAATATATAAATATATTATGTTATGAATATCATGAAAAACAACCTTTACATGTCCTTAGGGAAATATACCTATAATGTATTTCCTTTTGGACTATGTAATGCAGCTATTATGTTTCAAAGAGCAGTACAAAATATGTTATCATATCTTATTCATGGTTGTGTAGAGGTGTACATGGATGACTTTACCATATATGAAAATTCTTATGGAGAAGCTTCGGATAATCTTGAAAAAGTATTAATCAAATGGCAGGAAACAAATCTTTCACCAAGTAATGGAAAATGTTTTATGTTGTGTTGAAAGTGCTAGACCTGCCAACATTCAGGGAATCCCCTTGGTATGAAGTCCTAATCAAACCTCGCACAGTTTGGTGTAGGATTCCCATCGGGTATAAAGGATTGGTTTCCAAATTCTTAAAGATTTGCCTTGGCTTTACTTGTTAGCACAAGAGAGGGATGCAATGGTATATTCTAAAAGCAAGAGAGGTGTGTCTAGTGAGTGTTCAGTTGCAACTGTGTCGAGGTTCTTCTACTGCGGAAGGGGGAGAAAAGTGAGCCTCGAAGTGAGAGGTAATAGTACCACCCAAGAAGAGACACACATGAACCAAAAGGAACCGTCTAACATCTAGCAGAATAGTCCACATCGGATGCGACGGTTGTTACAACCAATAATGAAGAAATATATGTCTATTATCCCACAAAATAGTCCATAAGTATGGGACAACAATAGCAACGATTACAGTACATTTTCAATAAGATAAGCACTAAAATAACCGAAATAATTCAACTATATTAGCACATGTTGAAGCAAACATGAAATACAAACATTCGCAGAATAATCTTACAAACATTCATAGTTCATACATGAAGAACGTGTTGTCCTTAAATGCTTCTATTATTAAGCAAAATTTCCAGGACACATGTTTACAATGTACATCACTAGCCCCAATAATGGGACATTGGAGCCACTCCTTGCTCCTCAAAGAACTAGTTGATCTCTCTAATGCCTTGCGGGAGGAGCCAAGGTGAAAAGTCCTTTACTCATACAATGAGGGAGTATATATAACCAAGGGTGACTCTTTGACTACCCTCATGACTGATTGACTTCCTATGACTTTTCAACTTACATGACTCTTTACATCCCATGTGTGTTATTTGGACTTCCACTCTACAATACATTTGAATACAATATAAATGGTCCACAATAGTGATGTGGCATATGACTACTCATGACATGACATGACATGACACTGCTAACATGGAATGCTTGATGATGTGGCAATGTCAAGTCACTGTTGTTGATGAGTGTTGGATGTCTTCTTGGATATGCTTTCTCTTCACCTTCGCATGGCTTGGTGATGTGGAGTATTCACTAATATTTATTTCTCTTGATTGATCCACTTGTGAGTTCAACTACCAGAGAGTCTTTAGGCATGCTTCCCTCCTTCTCACCCTTATTCATCATCTCGCCATGACATGATAGTGTACATGTTCCTGCGATTCACTCATAACAAGACGACATCAATCTGAAAACCCCCTAGTCTAAGATGATACATTCTTATCCATCAACTAAGCCTAGGACAAGTAGTATACTACGGAGAGGGGCTCAGTGACTATGCATTGTGTAATTCCAGCAATCAGGGGGAGAGCTTGGGCTTTCAGACTGTGTAATGCGCAGCTCAGAGAGGCTTAAAGGGTAGAACTGTGCAGTTTCTAGAGGAAGTGGGGTCCGGCTGAGGGAAAGGACACTGGGAGGACCATATGTGCAATTTTGGATGTCAAGGGAGGTTGGGCTTCTACGCAGTGCACGGTCCCAATAGACAATGGAAAAGATTGAGGGTTGAATATGCGAAGTGCACAATTCAAGGAATATTAGGAGACACAACTGCGCAATTCTGGGGGTCAAGATTGGGAGTTGGGCTCAAGAATTGTGCACAGCATCAACCCTAGGGGAAAGGGACTATGCACTATGTAGTTCCAAGCAACAGGGTCACAACTTAGAGGGCTAAGAATGTTCAATGCACAGTTCAGCTGGGGCCTGGTGAAGTTCAGTTGCTCTGTTGGGAGGATTCTCCGAAAATATCTAAGTGTGGGATGGTTGATGAATTGTGATGAACCTTGACTGTGATCACACACTTAGCATACTTTGATGACATGACAACATAGATCATCAGAACACATAAACAAAGCATTTCCCTCTGTGTGACTTCCTCACAACAAAATAGGACAAGTGTGACACTTAAGATATGCTTTAGAACGACTGTGACAACACTTGTGTGACAGTGCTCAAGACTTTGTGTATGGGTGAGATAGATGTTTACATGGTTGGAACAACTCACATACACAATGACCGACCTTTGAAACCATCAAAAAAGGCTTGCAAACATTGTACGAAAGTCAAGTATACCAAAAGACGATAGTTAATCCAACATACCAAAGGGACCAAAGCACTACAAGAACACTCATGCAATGAGCTATAGCATTTTCAACAACAATGAGAAGACCAAGGAAGGCTCTGAAATTGGGTGCAAGCCAAATTTTTGAAGGGTGTTACAGCAGCTACAACACTTGGCAACACACTAGTTGAACTCCATCTTCTTTGTCTAGGTTAATTTCTTCTGTACGGGGCCTTGGTTCTTTAGGGATTATTGATTCATCATACAAATTACTTTAACCTTCCCACTTATCCCATGAATAGACATGGTCCCATCTAGACCTTCTCAGTCAAACACATCATAAGATTCAACATAATCACAATGTTTCGAGTTGGAAAGGTTAATGTAGCTCGTGAGATTGATATTTTAAGAGTATATATTTTTCATCTATGGTGTTGCTCCACCATTAGCAGGCCTGGATAGTACCCCGGTGGAGTCACGTAGGAACACAAAAATTTCTCCACTGCCAGCGAGCCTGGACAGTACCCTGGTGAAGTTGCTTGCTTCACCTCTCTGCATAGGAAGCCTTTCTCTTCCTTCGCCTTTATTTATTTATTTAAAGAGAATTGTACATTGGCACTTATTTATATGGGGTGAAAGAGGGATCTTGACTTATTGAGAGCAGAAGAGGTTGTTCCTTCAAAGAAGCATATAGAGACCTTTAATTTAGGTTTGCTCATTTAGATTTTCCCCTTCTCTGTTTCTATTAATTGGATAAGCTTTAGAACACCAAAGCAGAAAAAACCAAGTAAGGGCATGAGGTTTCTGAACTAGACATGGGTTCATGGTTGGACCAAAACTCTCCTTACGGATGGATTGTATTTCCATCAGAACTTCATCGGCCAAAAGATGCAACCAACCCAAGGAAAATGGACGAAAGGTTAGCCAAATGTTGAAGTGTCACAAGACTCTTTATAGTTCAGCCACACACATACTTTGAAGCCACAACATATGCATGCACAACACTTATTTACATAATGAGGACCAAAAGAAAATTCAAGCAAACAAACAATCAAAGAAAAGACTATGTAAACAGTGTAGGGCATAGCCCCGGATTCTCATTGAAAGTATTGTTTCAAGTCTTGACCATTGACAGGGAGAGAGTCAATCTTCCCTTCAAGTGATTGGAGACAAAGTGTTTTGGCCAAGCTTTTTGTGCATCGTGAATGGCCCAATCCACAGGGACTGAAACTTAGTATGTTTGCCTTTATCTTCGTGGGATTTATTCCACTTTAATAATAAGTCACCCACACTAAAGCTATTTTTCCCTATAGACTTCTTTTCAAACCATCTCTTGATACGACTCGAGTGAATCGAAATTTTTTCCTTAGCTTTCAACCTTTCTTCCTGCAGCTTATGAAGAGTGTCCATCCTACATTGAACTAACAGACACGGCTTGTCTTTGGATTCTTGTGATAGCTGGAGAGCAGGCAAGTAGATGTTTGGCAGGAGGATGGCTTATTCTCCATACAATAGGAAGTAAGGGGAGGTGTTCAGGGAAGTTTTTGGTGTGACTCGGTTAACCCTTAAGGCATTCACTAAAGTAGAGTGCCAATTTCGTTGTTTAGAGAATATAGTCTTTTTGATAATGCAAATAAGGTTCTTGTTCATGGATTCAGCAAGACCATTCCCCTTTGGATAATAATTAGTTGAATTTTTCAATATGATACCATTTTCCAATGCAAAATCATAGTCTTCAGGATGAAAAGTATGTTGCATTATCGAAAACAAGTGAAGTGAGAACGCCAAACCTGGAAATGATGTTCTATTGCAGAACGCTGATGACTTCCTGATCATTCACCTGTTTGAGCAGAACTGCTTTTGTCCACTGCGTGAAGTACCCTGTAGCAGTTAATATGTAGCGGTACTTCTTCGATGAGTGCGAGAAAATTTTCCCAATAATGTCTGAGCCCCACTATTGAAAAGTTTCTTCTACTACAATGGGCTGCAGTGGGGTGGATGACTTCTTGTTTCTATTAGCACACCTTTGATAGTCTGGACACTTGCAGGTGTAAGCATGAGAATCTTTGAATAATGTGGGCCAGTAGAAGTTAGCCAGCATAACCTTTTTCACTATAGTGTTTCCTACAAAGTGTCCCCCAATTGGTCCATCGTGCATATCACATATACCTTTTCTGAATCATGCACCTCCAAACACCCGAGCAGTACTCCATTTTGGTGCTTTCTGAACAGTACCCCATGTGCCAACTGATATGATAATTCTTTAATCCTAAGTGCCCTCTTTTGTCGTACGAAAAATTGTGAGGGAACTGTGTTGTGCTCAAGGTATTAGAGCACATATGTGTACCAAGAGTTTGTCTTTGTAACGGGAGAGGCTCACTCAATGTTATACATCTCAATTTCTTGCTCCCATACTAAAAGCTCTTATTCTTCCTCCTTCTCATTTACTACTTGTACAGCTAATTAGCAAAGACCATGGCCCTTGATTGTGTGAACTAGCTTGATTTCTAGATCATACTCTTGCAACCCAGTCATCCAGTTCGCTCTCCTTTCACCCAACTCTTATTAAACAATCAGTGATATGAATGTTGGATGTGGGATAAAGAAACACATTGGTTCTTCAATAGATAAGGCCTGAAGTTATTTACCTCCTTGTACACTGCATAAGCCTCTTTGTCCACGGTGGGGTAGTTAAGCTCTGGTCCTTGCAGACTTGCACTCATGAAGGAGATAGGTCTCTCATTGTCCAATTCATCCTTCTGAGTGAGTACAATAGCAAGAGAGGTATCAGAAGAAAAAGTGTAGAGAAAGAAGTCTTTATCGAAGTCTGTGTTGTACAATTTCTTCTGTTATAGCCTGGTTAATACGGGAAAACACATCCTTTTCCCTTTTATCCCATTTGTAGTATGTGTCTTTCTTCACCATCTCTTGTATTGGTTTGACAATATGGGCATAGTTGGAGATGAACTTGTGGAGGAAATTGATCTTCCCCAAGAAAGATTGCACGCTTTCTTATTCACTGGGAAGGGAATATGCGTGATTGTTCTGACCCTGTCTGGGTCTACCTTAATCCCACTCTTAGCAATGATGTGGTCCAAGAGATTACCCTCAGATACTATGAATATACTTTTCATGGGATTTAAGGATATCTCATACTTGCAACATCGCTCAAAAATATTCTTTAAGTGGTGTATGTGGTCTGACCTCTGTTTGGAGAACATTGTTACATCGTCAAGATAGACCACTACAGTCTACCCAATGAGTCCGCGAAAAGCGTTGTCCATATCACATTCGAAAGTTGCACCAATATTGATGAGTCTAAACGGCATTTGTCTGAATGCGAACATACCCTACTTTGTTCTAAATGTGCTCTTGAGTCTGTCAGGCTCTGCAACCAAAACCTGGTTATATCTTGAATATCCATCTAACAAAGAAAACATTTCAGACCTTTATATTGTTTGCAATATTTGTTCCATGGACGACACACGATAGTTGTCTTTATTCGAGGCACGGTTGAGATTTTGGAAATCTACACACAAGAGGATTTCCCTAGACTTCTTCCTTACCGATACCAAAATTGACACCCACGTTGAGTGTTGCACTCTATATGTGATCTGGGCATCCAGCAATTTCCTCAACTCTTTATGAATAATAGGCTCAAGTGTTGGATGTACTTTCCTTAGCTTCTATTGGAATGAATTGGCCCCTTCCTTAATCGGCATCACATGTTGGATAATTCCCATGTCATATGTCTTGAGTTCATCGTATGTCCATGTGAAGACATCACAGTAATGCTTGAATAAGAAGATGAGGGCTTGCCACTCTTACGGTGCACAGTAAGTATCGAGATTGACATATTTTGGATCCATACATGTTCCTAAGTTAATTTGCTCGTGCGACAATGTGGAACTGTGGGTTTTGGCATTGACAGGTCCCCGGAAGTGATTTTTTAGGTCATACATCTTTTCTAATGGTACCACACCCTTGGGATGAGGTTTCCTTTACTTGCATTGGATGCATCCTACAAAGATTTTTTGTGCTCGTCCTCATTGATCGTTGTGTATTTCAATACATCAATGTTCACCATGAAACACAATATTTGTTGTTCATCATAAAAAATGTGTAAATTATTGATATTATCGAGGACGAAAGGCTTATAAATAATTTCAACAGAAAAACCATCCCTTAATGATGACATCCTAGCAACAGCTTTTACTAATGCATCTGCGGCTGTGTTACACATTCTTAGAACATAAATAATGTTAAAATATTGGAAATGTGAAATAATACACCATACCTCTTGTTGATGACTTCTAAGATGAGGTGACACACAATGTATAGTGCTACGTACCACAATTTCTGAGTCACCTACCACTTTTAGGATGGCAACATGTGTTTCGTATGTTTCGACTTTTATACCACATTATAGGATAAATAGAGTTACAAATGCACAAGTTCTCGGCTCCCATTTTTTTATGGCTTCAAGCTAGGCCTATACTTAGATTGTAAAAATGGTCATCTATAAAAAAAATTGTAGAGAAAACAGATTTTTGTGGTGGCATAGAGAGTTTGGTTCTATTATAATGGATATTTTAGATCATGATATGTATGCCCAGAAATGCGTTTTTCTTTTTAGAATGCATAGCCTTCTATAGGCTATAGTTCTATCCTCTCGATCCTTGTGAATATAGCTTTAATGTTTCTCCAAAAACCCTCACTCTTCCATGCATATGACTATAGCCTAGTAACTGTGATTAGGGCTAATTAATGTGCTTAGAACTTGGAATCTCTTCCCTTTAGGACTTTGGTGTATATGATTGGTTTTCCTTGCTAGATTTGAAGCCCAAGTGACCTTCTTTTTTCCCTCGTCCAAGTGAACCATCTCTGATACCATGTTGAGAAATCTAGGGAAACATAGTTAGGGAGTCTTATTAAATTGATTTCTCTAGTACTTGACAATTTCTTGTGATTATTTCTTATTTCTTCTTCTTTTTTATTATATGCTTATCGTTAAGACAATTACCAAAAGTTCAAATACAATAAGGGAACACAATATTTAGGCACTCAACCAGGGAAAAACCCCTAAGGATGGGGAAAACCAGTCAAACTCTTCCATTATAGATTCAAATAAGATTGAGTCAAACTTGACCATTTGACCACAAACTCATTCCATCCACCAAATCAGCCCCAGCCAATCATCTTGTCATCTTCTTTTCTTGCAACTTTTGTATTCTAATTCTTTCATCTTGCAGCTATTATTCTTGGCCTCTATAACTTAGTATATTCTACCCTTGCAACTATTACTTTCAACCCCTGCAATTCTACTGCTATTATACTAGACTTTGTCTCTTTCTTTTCTGCTCCTATTACAAACTTCGATTTTGTTCCTTCTCTACTTAATTGCAAATCCGATCTCTTTTTCCACATGCCAAACTAGGTCAAGCTTCCTTATCATTTATAGTGGTTTGTCACTGTATTTTGGGCCAACATGAATAATAGTAGAAGCTGACTTGTCAACTTTTATACTTGAGTTGTAGTAGATCGACATGTAGGAGAGGTCGTTGTCTTGCAGGAGAGGGAGCTGAGTTGGTGGAGGAATCTAATACAATTTTTCTTTCTTTGGCTTTGACTCAATAAATAAAAAGAATCCTCAAGCACACAATGGATGCTATGACTTATGGACCATTGACCCAAGCATGAAACCCATGCTATAATAAGTCAATCAAAAATTATTTTTCTTTTCTTTTGACAAATACATTACACCATGACTCAAATACAATTATGAAGACCAACACTAGTTACATTCTTCAACAGGAGGTAAATGACTAAAGAAAAATTAAGGCAAGGGGATCATCATATTATTAGATATATCATAAAAATAATCCTTAGACCTATCATCCCACAACTTGGAACAATATATGTGAATTGGTTATAGACTGAGAGACCAATTCCCTTTCATTAAACGAAATAGTGTTCTAGCAAAAATAGCATATATGAGATAGGATGACATGAAAAGCTAAGGAACAAACCCAAGATAAGTATTGACCACTTTCTCAATTTGTCTTCTTAAATTATTTCATTGCATAATTGACCAATTGAAGACTTTTAATTTCTCCAAACTTTTCATTAAAGGAAAATTAATGCAAGAGGATCATCATATTATTATATATATCATAAAAATTATCATTAGCTCTATCATCCCACAACTTGGAACAATATATGTGAATTGGTTGTAGACTAGGAGACCAATGCCCTTTCATTAAACAAAATAGTGTTCTGGCACAAATAGCATCTATGAGATAGGATGACATGAAAATCGAAGGGACAAACCCAAGAGGAGTATTGACCATGTTCTCAATTTGTCTTCTTAAATTATTTCATTGCATAATTGACAAATTGACCAATTTCAAAAATTTTACATGATATTTTCCTTAAAAGGTAAGGAAAATGAACTTAGATGAATCCAAGGGAAACCATCTAAAGTGATAAGCTCTAGTAGCATGACAAAAGCACTCAAAAAGGGACATCATGGTATAATTTCACAATTGTGTTCATTAGATGTTCAAACATCTATATTCTTCACTCTAGTGCATTTCCAAAAAGTCATCAACAATCATTCCAGGGTATTTAGAGAGATTCCTAAAGGTATTTCACTTGTGCGTGATCCTAACCATGTTATTCATTTGCAACCTAGAAGTGTAGCACTGAACATTGGGCCTTACATGTATCCATATGCATAGAAAAGTGAGATTGAGCATACGTTTCAAGAAATGTTAAAGGTTGGCATCATTAAACCTAGCCAAAGGGCTTTCTCTTGATTAATGATGATCATTACAAAAAAAGGATAGTTCATTGAATATGTGTTTGGATAATTAACATTGAAGTTTTATGGCCCCTATAAGGTGTTGCAAAGGATTATAATTATGGCTTCCAAGTTTGAGTTTCCTCCATCTTCACTTGTACAGCAAGTCTTCCATGTTTCTTGTTTAAATAAGGTAATTGGTGACAAGAACCCAATCCAAACTATTTTACTAGATATTAATGAAGAAGAGGAAATTGAACTAGAAATTGAAACAATCCTTGAAATAAGGATCAAGCAATTGAAAATTTGAGCAATTACTGAGTACCTCATCAAATGGAAGAACTTGCCAGTGGAAGAGGCAACACGAGAAGATGAGTTATTCATGAAAAAACAACTGTAGTTAATCAAGTATTGGAGAAAACATCTGTTTGAAAGGAAAGGGTGTGTGAATCACTAGGTAAGCCCCATGCTAACCCTACAACCGCTTATTAATCCCTAGATATTAAGTTATTACATTTTTATTGTTATATTGTTACATCAGTCAGAAACTTCATTGTACCATTTCATTATAATTGTAACCTTGTCTCCTATATGTATGTATGTAGATATATATTTAAGTATGTATACATATTTTTTTTTCGAGGAAAGAAATTGACCTCCCTCTCAACTTGAGGGCTAGAGTGAGGTTATTAGTACTAGTCTAGCACACATGTATACTCACTTAAGAGTTCACAAGGCTCGAATCCAATACAACAATATTCATAGGTACAAATCCATTACAAAAATATTTATCAATGCATTATAGCTCATCATATCATTGGCAGAGATTTGAACCTAGATGGGGAAGATAATAGTCATTTCGCCAAACCACCATAGATAACCCCAATTGACTTTATGTATGTATACATCCACACACACACACACACACACACACAGATACATATGTATGTATATGTGTGTGTACAACACACACATATACATACATATGTATATGTGTGTGTGTGTGTGTGTGCGTGCACACACACCAAGGAAACCTAGGATCATCATATCTTGTATTTTTGTAAAATGAAGCTCCATCATCCAGGTGGATTGTATTCATTGAATCCTTATCATTTTTAAGGCACAACGTTCATAATATGTTCATCCATATAGCATCGTATATGACTCCATTCCTTTGAGGCTCTTTCAAAAAACCCTAATTGACCCATTTATTAAATGGTACATTAATGAGAAAGCAGGTTCTCACACCAAATTCACATCCTTAGCAAATGTTTTTCTCAATTTTTTTCCAATTTCCAGTTCATTGTGATACTAGCTTGGATATTTTCACAAAGTTTAGGCAAAACACTTCCACTCACATTATGGAACATATCCACAAATTGGTGTGATGTCATAGATTATGCAAGATCGAAATTAAGGATAAACATTTTGAGATTTCTTCCTCAAATCTCTTTTTCCCCCGACCACAAGGATTGGCTACCACTATGCATTAAATTGAGGAAAAACCTATCATCAAAGCACAATGAGTTGATTTATGCTCAATCAAGGTACATTTACATGATAATCCTTGATGCTTCCTATCCTCAGTCATTTAACCAATGAAAATTTAGGACATCCCATGATGTCAATGGATTGATTGGATCCATGACTCATTTTAACCCATATGGAGGTTCCTCCTACTAACCATGTGAACCATTACAATCATCCCCTCTCATATTATAATTTTTTTAGAAGCCATTTGCATCTAGTAGAATGGCACATCCCCCTTCCTCACTAATGATAGGAGGCACTATCCTAGGCATTTTGGGGCGCAATTTCCACTTTTGGTATGTAATCCCCCCCACCCATTCATTAACCCTCCTAAAATAATTAAAATTATAGTGATGGTGAGTCCACATCCTACGAATCATATGGAAATTATCCACTAATAAACCCATATCACCCTTCCTCAAGTCCCCCCAAAAGAAATTATTCTTCGTTATAGGCTTAACAATAGGTTGAAATCAACTTTGTACAACCTTCACTAATTCAATAACGTCAAGAATTTGAGTAGTTAAACATACTCAATCTTGTTATTTAACCAAATAGTGGTAATAATAAGGGAAAAGATAAATAGAAGGGAAACCAAGGAGGTGAAAGCCCCAAAACTAAAATGCATAAATCAAGGATAATGTTAATAATAACAACCATAATTAGAACACTAGTAAAGCCAATAACCAATAAAAACAACACCCTACGTACAAAATTCCCTTGTACATTATGTAGTGAGTATGTCATACACCCAATATTGCTCCCAAATTGTGGAATTTAAAGGGATAAAGTATTTTCCAATCATGGTCTTATCCCTCCACAAGGAGCACCACCTCCTCAATAAATCTTCCCTCTAGCACCACAACTAACAATTCTTCACAAACCCTTCCCTCGATAAGGAGT
Organism: Pinus taeda; assembly: GCA_000404065.3. Lineage (NCBI taxonomy): Eukaryota > Viridiplantae > Streptophyta > Pinopsida > Pinales > Pinaceae > Pinus > Pinus taeda. The sequence continues at coordinate 38,826 of APFE030085672.1, forward strand.
CATCACTAACCAATGACAAACAAGGAACCATACCTCCCACCAAATCTACTTCATGGTCAAGAACCAATCATGTATACTTGGGGGCATCCCTTCCACTTCTCATGCCATAATGTTCACTAGACTTTCTCCTGTAAAGGGAACTAGAAGTGCTTACTCACACCCATGACAAGACATCATCTTTTATTGGGACCAACATAGCCAAGAATGAATCTGATCTTCTACTTTGTTTTAAATATGCTTAATATTTAATAACTTTATAGTTTATCGATGCATTAGAGATGATCGGGAATCATCATGTATCATGTTCTCCTTGACATGGAAACTAGTAGGCTCTCCCACTCTTTTTCCATCAATGAATGAGTTCAGAGCATTTGATGGTAGACTCTATCCCCCCTTATGGATCTTACCTAATGATCTCTCCATCAAGTTCTAATGAAATAACATTGTTTTCATCAACATCATTATCATGTATGACCTTATGGGTTACAATATTGTTTTTGGTTGGGATTAAATCTACGCCATTAATGTCGTGGTGTCTTCACTATTTTGAGTCATAATATTCCCACATGAGGGATACATCATCATGATTGATAAAATCTCTTACTATGATCTCCCTTACGTGCTTCTCAAGGCGAAGTCTAAGCTTTTATTGCCTGGAATGAATCCAAGCACTATGTGTCCACTATCAATAGATGTGATCCACTCCCATTAGATGTGATCCCATGGTTCTAGAACCACCTCCTCACCTAGAGGTCAAGCAAATTTATTCACCCTCAGGAGCACCCATACATATTTACTCTCCTAATCCCAAAAGAAACCATAACCTCTCAACCACATTCTTTCTAAAGGATTAAAAATTCTTTGAGGCCATCACTTATTTCACCAATCTTAGTGATAACCTCCACCTAGATTTTATTATCAATTGCTTGTAGGGTCCAACCACTCAACTAGGGCACACTCTAATTTCCTTATAACTATACCCTCACATATAGGATAACATCTTGGACCTAATAGGGATTCATGGAACCTAATTCATAATGATTTTTTGTAGCTATGGTCGGTCTTCATAATTATTATTTTATTCATAGATGTATTTATAAACCATGTTCTTCATGCTATTGACAAAAGAGAAAAATACTTGACACGTTCTTCATGTTGGTTTTTAAAAAAAGAAAAAATAAATTTTATTATTTGAATTTTTGGCTCCAAGAAGCCAAGTCGACCTCCTCCTAGTAAAGTTAGCCCCAACCTAAGAGGCGCCCATTTTGCCCAACAAAAGACTATAAATATGTGTCATTTGACCTCTCTCAAAGAAAGAATTCAGATTTGTCTAAGGCAAGCAAGTTCGACTTATCTGAGGCAACGAAGAGACTTATTTTGATACAACGAAGAAGCTTATTATGAGGTAGTGAATAAGCCTATTCAAGGATGAATATGAGGACCAAATTTTGGAGGCAAGGTAAATGACTACAACTCCTAAGCTAGGGTGCATAACCAAATTCCTATGACAAGTTGCAAACCAAAATTTGTGGATGAAGCACAAGACTGAAATTATGATTAGGCTTGACTTGATTAGGAGGAATTTTGGCCTAGGTTTGACCTAGCTATCTTGTTGGTTTGTCTGACCTTATACTTGATAGATGTATCTCTGTTGAACTTGATGATTTCTCTAAGGACAAGGTTGTTTGGTTTTCCCGCAAGTGGGTTTTCCAGGGATAAACTCTTGTGTTCTTTTTGTGGTTGTCTCTTCATGATCCTACTATCATAAATATTATGTTGATGATGTATTATGTGTAATTGCTTAATGATGGAATAATTTACAAGAATGTGAAAAAGATCTAAAATCATTTGAAGTAATTATCAGTATAGAAGATCTTATAAAAAACAACATGGGATCGTAAATTTTTGGTGAAAGAGCAACCTTATTTGAGGAAAAATAAGCCCTAGTCCAAGTCACAAGAAGTCTCGTTGTCTACTAGAAGATCTGGAACTTATTAAAGAAGACCTAAGTACAGTAAGCTGAAAATTTGTTATGGAAAGTGCCCTAGTTTCTCTGCTGGAAGAAGACCATATTTTGCTTTAGTATGAAGATTCAACACAGTTCATTAATTCGAGGACTAAAGACTTCAACTCTTAAATAAGTCGAAATAAGGAGGATACAAAGGCTTATTCTTAGAAGGAGATCCAAGTAGTCTAAGATGATTAGACAAAGTCCAGAAAAGGTGTCCTCAAAATTCTACCATAAATTGCTTACATTGCTACTGTATTAGGAAGACTTGCAGTATTAGTACTAAGAGCCTCAAGAAATAGACAAGTAATCTCAACCCTAGTTTGACCAGTCAAAGACCAAGGATATCTCAATCAAGTTGCAAAAGGACAAAAGGCCTAAGCACAATCTTAGGAAGGCTGAAAAGATCTCATGTCCAATTGTCTCATAAAATTAACAGTCAATTTTTATGTGTATCCATTATGTGATTGGATCAAAGTTTTATAAACCGTGGAGCATACCTTGTTTTCAAAGAAAAATCATAGGCACTAACTTGTGATGCTTTGTTCTGACATAATCATAAATATACTATGGTCGAGAAGCCTCAACCAACAAGATCTTATAAACTCACAACTAAGTCAATTTGAAGGATTCTTCATGTTTGAAGGAGTCTTAAACGATACTTTGTTGAGAAGACGAGCTTGTGTCACTTTGAAAGAAGCAGTCCAAAGGAGTTTGAAAACATCTATATCTGCTATGCCAACAATGCCATGAACCTTTGAATTATTGAAGGAATTGTACAGGACAGATGGCAAGTTTGAAGTTGAAATATTTGTTTCTCATAAAATTGCATCATAGTGATGGGTTGTTCCAAGAGGAGTATGAGGCTTTAAACACAGACCTATACAAGCATCAATGAAGCTAGAAGTCGGTGGTTAATAATTGGAACAAGAGGTATGTATCATTAAAATTTTAATTTGAAGTGCTCTTAGATGATCTCTTGTCATCATAAAGAAGTTTTGTTAATCAAGACCAAATATGGGTCTGAAAAGTCCATTTGATTGATCTCTGAAGAATGAAAGATGAAAAAGTTGTAAAATGTTAGATATATGATCAAGTGTGTTCAAGTTATAATATAGACTGAAATCAATAACCCTTGAGTTCAACATTACCGTAAAGTTACAATACCCTAGTGATATATCCTGCATCACACCATACAAATATTTAGTAAAATGATTTAGTCTCTAAAGTTTGTATTTGGACCACAAAAGTCAAGACAGGTTATTGATCATAGCACTACCTAAAGGTAAATTTATTGAATTTGAGAACCCTGCCTATAAACTCTACAAAATCTGAAGTTGATCCTCTTAAGGTCACTTATTAAATCTAGTTGGCTCAAATATCTTGAGTTTTGTTTTAAGAAGGTAAGATCAAGTCCCTCTTCAAGCTCAGAAATCAAAGGCTATCTTGATAAAGTCACTTGTATACTTACTACTATGGCAAACTAAGGACATAAATGACTAAACAATTTTAAGTTTTTGATTGAATTCCTTGTTGCAAGTAAAGTATAGATACCATGAAAAATCTTGCATCTACTGCTATGGGTATTTGGGTACTGAAGATGATGTTCAATCATGAATGATGAAGTTTATTCCTTGCACATTATAAGAACAAATTTTTTATACTACAATATTTTGAAGAAGCCAAGCTACTTTGCCTAAGATGATCATTGGTTGATTAATGACAAGTATAACTTTACGATTCTAGGTTTTTGACATTCGAAAATATAGGGTTTGTAAACCCTAGCTAACAAAAAGGGTTTGGATAAGAAATCCCTAGGGTTTATGGACAAAACCCTAGATCTAAACCTAGATTACCATTTCCCCTAAAAGAAGAAACCCTATCTCATGCAAGGAATGAATGACATCATGACGATGATGTGGAAAAGGATGATAAAGTTTCATGATGGATGCAAGAAGGCTAAGATCAAGAGGGAGTTGACATTCCCTATAATTCTCAAAAGATAAGTATCTTACATCTTTCTTCCTTGATTATTATTGTTGTTTTACTATCAATTAGTCTCTTGTCTTTGTATCCTTTTCCTAGTTATAATTTTTCTTCCATGGCCGCCTAGTGAGGATTGCAGGTACATAGTAGAGGCTGCCAAGGCTTTCTTAGCATATGTAAGAAGTGGAAGTATGAAGAAAAGCATGCAACAAGAGGTATTTTCCGTAATAGTGATTTTCTCTTAGAGATAGTTGAAATTTGAGCTTAGAGGGAGCTAGTAGAACAACTTGTTTGAAGTATGCCTTGATTTCGCTGAAGAGAAGTCAAGATATAACGTGCAACAAATGGCAGCATAAACAAGTACAAAGAGAGAGTTGAATAGAATTTTCTCCCAAAAAGAGGGAGAGGATCATGACAAAACATTTGCTCCAAGATGAGAGGAACACTTGTGTTAGAACTATTATCTTTGCATTGAAAATTGTACCAAGTGGATGCAGAGACCATAATGAAAGAATTGTACATAGAACTACCTTAGGACTTTGAGGTACATGAGAAGCATTCTCATGTTTGAAAAAGGATTTATACGATCATAGGAAAACATGTTGGGCTTGATATTAGGATGATCCCTGGGTTGATCTTGTTATTATTTGATCTATCTCTGATGAAAGTAGAAGGGCTCATGTGTCAAAGGAAGTAGTTGTGATAGAGAGAGCAGTCAAAGGGATTTGTTTTAGCTTTAGAGGGAGTTGACCTCTAAGTTTGAGATGATGAATTGTCACTGACATCGTCAGACTAGATAGTTGATATGATGGAAGACAAAAGTGGCATGGGGAACAACCAAAATTGTCACTGTAGGATCTATCTTAGTATGAGAGGGAGCACCCAGTCAGGATGACAGGGTAGCAGATGTGGTTATAGACCATGTAAAAGGAAGTTGATCAGTTTTATGAGCCAAGGCATGTTTCTCAACATGTGTTGGAGTACCAACATGATATATTTGGTCATGGCAAAGTCAACTAGGATTTGAGATTTGTCTCAAATGGTAAATTACAACCACAGTTTCAGATTGGGCAGAGAGTGTTAAATACATAAATGAATTATAAGGATATCGCTTCAATTTGGGCTATGTTATAATTTCTTGGATGAGCATGAAGCATAAATATGTCACACTCGGTATTGCATAGGCTGAATATATTGCAGTTGGATTGGCAAGTTGAGAAGCAATATGGCTTCAGAGGCTACTTGTAGGATCATCTTTATCAAGTGCAGGTGATAACCATGATGATAAGTTAAAGCACTATGATGTCTAGTATCAATACATGGTACAAAAGGAAGTAGTATGCCTTTTTTATTATAGTCAAGGAGATTATCCACGAGTGCAGTTTGTATACTTTAGGGACAAGCTTGGACTTGTTGAATGCCTCCCTCATTGAGAGGGAGTGTTTATGAGATAGCATTGTGCATTGTGTCAAGTACATTGACCTGAATTAGGGATATTCTCCCTGGGTCAAGTATTTTGACCCGAATTAGGGAGAATGGTCTGACATGGGACCACATTCTCCCAGCGCCATGTATGACCTGAATAAGGAAGAATGGTCTAGGATCATCATGTTCATTTAGCATCAGGCCCTAGATTGTGTAGCCAGAATTTGACCTTTGGTGATTAACCATGTGCCATTGACTTGAATGATGGTGAACCAAGAAAAGTTGGGATGTCATGTGTTAGGTACTAACCCAAATTATGGTGAGCACACACCATAGGTCTGAAGTACTGACCCAAATGATGGTATTAGTCGATGTAGTTGATTTACCATTTGTCTAAAGCATTGACCCAAATTATGGTGAGGATATACCATAGGTCTGAAGTGTTGGCCTAAATTATGGTAAATTGTTGATGTTATCGATGTACCATGTGTTAGCCTCCTATAGCAATAGGTATTCATCTTTCATGATCGACATTTTTACATGCCAAATACGTCAAACTTTGCATGTTGCAATGTTCCATATTTCCTTAAGAGGCCATGAGTGTGTGCTGGCCTAAATGCCCCTACTATATTCCATTTTTGATGAGTTGATCCATTTTTGTGAGTTTTCAGTTAAGGGAGGGCCAAACAGCTTAATCTTGGTCTCCCTAGGTTTCAATTGCTTGCTGAAGAATATAGAGATGAACATCTGTCCACACAAGCTTAATCTTGGCAGATTTGTAAATAGGAAGAGAAACAAGGGCACTCATCAGCTTAATCTGAGCCCCGAAAGAGACAAGGATCGATTTGGATAGGAGGATAGCTGAAAGAAAAGTTGAAAGGCTGGGTATGCTAGTTCAAGTGCACCCAAACCAAAAGAAGACAAAATGCTAGGTGAGTAGGCCGGGTAGGTAGCTTCGTGGTTGTAGAATCATGGCTTGTCATCCATTTCATGTTTTCAAGTGTCATATCCATTCACATCCCAAGCATAAGGCAGTTTTCCATTTGGAGGAGCTCAAGCGAGGCATGTCTAACTTCCCCTTCTTCCTCTTTCCTCAAACACTCACTAACTTCCCCTAAAGAGGTCAAGATCTGCTTGATATCTCTTAGTCTCATCATTTTTCATAGCAATTGCCTTGGTAAAGATCTGCTTTACTCAAGGAATGTTCACACTTCCGCTACAAGTCCTATTTCCCCTTTATAGCCTAAGAGTTATACACTTAGCGCTTTCTTGTCACAATTCATATTAACTACTAAAACTTCATTATGTAACTCCCTATCTATCTCCCTTTCCCTTACTAAAACTATGTTAAATAACTCCCCTATATACTTATCCCCTCCCCCTGGTTGAAAAATAACCATAAGTGTGCTTGGGAATTGCTAAGTTTTCCTTAAACTTAGCAAGAACCCTCATTGCCCCTTTCTCCAGATCATGGAGGCCGCTTTGATCGATCCCTTTGGCAAGCTTATGTGTCTACTAATAAGATCTTTGCAGACAAGGTCATGGAAGTAATCAACCCTGATGATGATTACGTTCAGGTACATGACTACCATCTCATGGTGCTTGCCACATTTCTAAGGAAGCGATTTAACAGGGTGAAGCTTGGATTCTTTCTGCATAGCCCATTCCCTTCATCGGAGATTTTTAGTACCCTTCCTGTGAGGGAAGAAATCCTTAGGGCTCTACTTAACTCGGACTTGATCGGTTTCCATACATTTGATTATGCTCGACATTTTCTCTCCTGTTGCAATAGGATGCTTGGTCTTGATTATGAATCGAGGAGAGGCTACATTGGACTTGAATACTATGGTCGTTCTGTTGGTATAAAGATTCTACCTGTGGGAATTCACATGGGCCAGCTTGAATCAGTGGTAAATCTTCCGGACACGGCATTGAGAAAATGGGGAGCAACATGGGGCTCCATTTAGAGAAGAAGATTGGAGTGAAAATACCAATGAGGATGTTTTGACATTGCCAACAGTAACAGATGCTTCTTCACTTGCTATACAACTTTCTGGTGGCAACTTAGGTGAAAACAATGAGGATATATCTTCCAAGCAAGACCCAGTTGTGGATGATTCTTTTGTTCCAGATCAATTGCCTCTCTTTCCAGATGAACTATTTGTTCCTTCAAGAAACTCATTATTTCCTGATGATGATGATGTGTTGAATGAATTATTGTGCGAATGCCTTTCTGGTCCAGAGAACAGTAGTATGCTACAGCTGCATCAATTTAGTGATGTCCAGAAGCAGGATGACATTTCCCAGTGAAAGTTCAAGGTGCACAATAATGCATAAGGAAGGAACATAAATTTTGTCTGAACAGGATGACATTAGCTTTCTCTTTGATGAACAGCGTGCCAGGGCGAATATTTCTCAGGGTGATGGCTATAGCTTGCTTCGACAAGGTAGTATGGAAAACAAAGAGCAAATGATAGATTCTTTCCTACAAGATATTTGAACACCATCCTCTTCTCATTTAGCAGGCGATTTCCTAGAACTCAATGACCTCACAAGCGAGCTGGAGGGAAATGCCTCTATTCTAGGAAGTGTTAATGAGCTCATTGAGTTCTTTGATGCCTCAGATAATATGCATGGTTTCTCTGATGCTTCAATGATGTTGAATGGAATGTGCAACCCAGTAGAGGGCATTACCATGGGCTATGCTAAAAATTATCGGTACGATGTGTTTCCTGAGGCATCTAATGTTTATGTAGAGCCAAATTTGGTACAAGTAGGAGATAATTTAGCATCTCAGTTTTGCACAGAAGGGCAAAGTGGTATTAGTGCCGATTGCAAATCCTGCAAGGGGCAAGGGAAAGGATGTCAAATAAAAATAGAATGAGACATATTCAATTACCAAGAGAATCGATGAGACATTTGGGCGCCCTGGCTATGAGCCTATCGTGTTAGTAGACAGAGCAGTTCCATTGTTTGAGAGATATGCTTTCTACACAATTGCAGATTGTTGTGTGGTTAACGTTGTGAGGGATGGAATGAATCTCACTCCTTATGAATACGTTGGTTGCAGACAGGGTAGCTCCAAAACAGATGTTTGTCACTGTCATTGCAAAGCTTTGTTTAGTAATGGAGTAACATAGCTCGCGTTGACAGTGTGTGCTTCCAGAGGCAACTTAAAAATAAGCGTTGGTGTGATATCACCCTATCGTGCTCAAGTTCTTTAATTGATGAATTTCAAGGTGGACAAAAAGATATTATAATAAAATCAACAGTTAATCGGCTTCCTTTCAGATCCACGGCGTACAAATGTTGCTCTAACACGTCCAAGATTTTGTCTCTGGATCGTTGGGAATGAACCATCTCTAAGACTAAGCAACTCTGTCTGGAAGAAATTTGTAAAATGTCGTCGAGAGGAAGTGTTTTCTAAAAATCCTAGCATGGATAATGGATGGTAGAAACTATGATCAGCAGAGATGAAATATGTAAATGATCAATAGTCATCAAAGGGGCCGATAACGACTCCAAAGGCGGCAGAAGACCGAGCAGCGGCCATAAATAAGTGATTGAACAGTTCAAAGACCTTCATCAAAGTCAAAGAGGCAGCTCTAAGCCTTTAAAACTCACCAGAACATAGTTAAAGCTATTAAAGACTATTCATATCATATTTTAAAGGAATCAGTGCCACTTAAGGGCAGCGGAACCGCCTAAACGATGCTGACAAAAGGATTCAATGCGCAGTTATTACAGAGTTATGGCCATGAGGCCAGCACACAGCTCCAGGACCACTGTTCAACCATTTTTGAGGCTGATCTCTCATGCGCAGCCCTCAGTAGCATAACTTGAGTTGCCAGCTGCCCCAGCGCAACTCTTTTTAGATATTTTATTGCATTGATTTCCAGCACAACTTTGAATTGAAGACAGTTACTACACAGATCTCTTTTAGATCTGCTTTAGAGATATTTTTTGATATTTTTCCCCCTTGACACCTATTCAAGGGAAGTCTATAAATATTTTTCTATATAAACCACCCTATAGATAGTCTTAGGGAGGGGAAGAAAAAGAGAATCAATCGATACACTCCAAGAGAGACTCGTTCTGTACATCTGATATGTTTTCCTTAATCAAAGACTGCTGAAAGTTTGGAGAATGGACTCTGTGTTGTGTTTTAAATGTTTGAAGGGTGAATCATGGAATTCTAGTGCTGCAACATGACTCAATAAGTGCCTCTCACCTCTGTTTTCAATGATATATGCTCATATTATACATGTATCACCATCTAAATAGTAGAAAGAAAGATTAGCTTAGAACTTGCTTGGCTGCACTCTATGCTCAAGGTTTGTTGTTTCTTTATGTTTTTGTCTGAATTGGTAATGAATATGAATTTCCCTTTGGCTCATATCTCCTCGAATTCACCCATGTTTGGCAGCTATCTAGAGATTTTTGACTGCTCCTAGACAGCTCTTTCACCTTCCTTTTGTTATGCTGAATGACAGATTCTTTGTTGCCTCTCATTCCTTAAACTTTCAATCCGGTTGGTTGGTTTGCTACACTCCAGACCTGCACTGTATTATTGAGAGTTTTTATAATCAGAGATTGATCGAAAGCTTGGATGATGGACTGTCTATTATGTTTTTCTTTAATGCTTGAAGGGTGATTATGGAATTCTTATGCTGCCACATGGCCCAATGAGTGTCTCTTGCCTTTATTTTTCAGTTTATATATGTTGGTATCATCCATATGTCACTATCTAGATTGCAGAAAGAAAGACTAGTCTACAATTTGCCTTACAGCACTCTATACTCATTTTCTGCAATTTCTATATGTTTTCTTCTGATTTAGGCATTAATATGAATACCTCATGGCTCATATTTGTTCTGTCATCCATGTATGATTGTTATTTAGGAAATCTTAACTGTTCCTAGATAGAGTTCATTCTCCTTACCTCTGTCAGCCAGATGAAATATTTCTTAGTTGCTTTACATCTCTGACCTCCACTTCATCCTTTTTCAGCCTGAATAATTGTTTCATGAGCAGCTATCCTGCTCCATATTCCTCTTTTGACCAAGAAAACACACCAGCATTCCTACTCCCTGACTCCGTGCCCAATGGTTTGAAACTTATCACACTATGCATTGCCTCTCTACTTGAAACCATCCTCCTTCCCACCAAAACACAAACAAAACCCCTTGTACTCAATAACTAGCCTAAAATCACCCTAAACAAAGCTAAATTACGAAGAGAGAGCCCTCTCTGATTGCAGGTAGGCTAGGACCCGCAGTCCAAAGATTGATTTGGTGTTACCTCGGCCGTATCCCTTAAGGAGCCAAGGGACAACCTGAGCGATAACATAATGGCGACTCCACTAGGGAACTTTTGAAATAATTCCAATGATCAAGTTGGAAGCTGGCTCCCAAAAAGAATTCAAGTTATACAAGGTCAAATCCAGACCCAAAGCCCCCAGCTACTTTTGAAAATCCAAATTTAATCCCAAGAAACCTCAGGAAGCTAGAGCGAAGAGAGGATTTAGCTGATTCTAGTCCTGAGAAAGTTCAGCCAAGCAGTGTTCCAACCCCTGTCAAAGTTCTATTTCGTTCATCCCCTATTGCCCCTACTTCATCATCCACCTCTCCAAGCACCTCGTCCACACCTTCGTTCACTGTACATACTACCACTACAACTCCTATTATCACAGTTGTTCCAGTTGTTCCATTTATCCCTGTTGTTCCACTTATCCCTGTAAATATGACTAATAGATATGCCCCTTTACAGCTGCCTGCAAATCCCGGGGCTATGCCTCAGGATTACGAGACTAAAATAACTTATTTTGATGGCACAAGTGCCTGCACAGCCCTTCAACATACAAAGAAAATGCAGGATTACTTGAGAGCTATGAGATTGATGATGATGGTGTGAGAATGAAGATTTTTGTCCAAAGTTTGACAGGTGATGTCAGGCCTTAGTTTAGAACGCTCCCAGCCAATTTCGTACCAAACCCAAAAGCCTTATACCAGACATTTATCAATAGATGGGAGAAGAAGAAAGACCCATTGCACATATTGTCTGAATATGACACCATTAAAAGAGGCCCTCAGGAGGCTGTGTTAGACTACTGCGCAAGGTTTAACAATGTTTACAATGCAATCCCACATAACCTTAGGCCTCCATCTGATCTTACTTTATATAAATCCCTGATGGTTTTGATACTGACATGGCTTATCAGTTAAGGGAAAGAGCCCCTCAAAGCCTGGCAGAGATGCAAGACGTTGCTGTTAGTGTGGAGGCAAACTTAATTGCCAAGAGAAATAGAGCGAGAGCCGAGAGAAGAACCACCTTTAAAGAGGAACCTTCAGTGTTAGACCAAAAACTGGATGCTATTATCAGTGGCATGCACAGGCTGGGAGATAGAATAGAAACTGTTGAGAGAAAGTCCACATGGGATGCGCCACAAGATAACACTGTTAGGAACCCAAATTTCAGGAAAACTCAGAACCCAAATGCTGGAAGATCCAGCCCAGATCATGATATAAGACCTCCTTTCCAAGAGAACTACACAGAGGCATCTACATCTAGTGAGCCATTAGAAGATACTCATATAAACTGGGTGGGTTCAAAGAGTGAACAGCAGGTTTTCTTAACACAAGAAGACTGCGATCATATCCAACAAGACCAATATGAGCATGACTTTGATAAATTTCAGACTCAAACCGGAGAGTCTTTTGACTTTAAACAAGGCTATGATTTTGCTGTGTATGAAGTGCACAAGCAATATAAACTGAGGACTAGAACAATTGGTGTGCCCGAGCCCATCAAACAAAAGGAAACAAAATAGCCCAAGAAGATTAAAGGCAAGGCTGTTATTACAGAACCGGCTGATGAGACTGTCCCAAACCCGCAGGAAGTAACTATGGAAGACATAACAGGCATGCAGCCCTCTAATGATCAGCCTTTGCTATCTTCTCCCTCAAAAGAAGATTTGAGCAGCACTCCGAAAAACCTTCCCAAAACAGAAATACCGCAAGGTATCACTCACCATAACGCTGATAATAAAGAGGAAAACGCAGAAAATACACTTGAAAGGGGAAAATCGGCCACTGCCAACACAAAGACTCCATTGGAGAAACCATTTAACTTAGAAGCAGAAATAAGTAAACTTAAGATTTCCATCCCCCTCTCTGAGCTTGCCAAACATGATGTGTATAGGCAACAAATCCAAAGATCACTTCAAATGCCAGAGACCAAGGATGATGTCAATGTTTTAGATGATACGCCTGAGCTATTATTCGGTCCTGAGGTTAATGGAAAACCAACATATGGAGTTGTTCTGCCCTTTTATGTAAGCCTACATATACATGACAAAGTTTTGCACAATGCTATGTTTGATTCAGGTGCCTCACACAATCTTATGCCCAAAGCTATAATGGAAAAGCTAAACCTTGATGTCACAAGACCCTACAAAGACTTATTCTCCTTTGACTCAAGTTAGTTCAAGTGTTTAGGCTTAATCAAAGATCTATGTGTGTCTTTAGTCCAATATCCCAACAAAACAATTCTAATGGACGTGGTGGTTGCTGACATCCCACCAAAATATGGGATGCTCTTATCAAGATCTTGGGGAGAAAAACTCCAAGGATCCCTCCAATTAGACCTCTCTTACGCCACTATTTCAGTCTTTGGGCAACCAAAGAGACTTTATAGAGAAACACTGATGAAGTATGTGGTGAGTAGTGAGGAAAAGCCCCAAAACTTTCCCATTTACTCAATCCATTCTGATATGGATTCCTTTATTTTGTTCAATGATGATGATTGTCCCCCAACTGGTGATAAGCCTTTGGATTTAGAACAAGAAGCATGTATAAGTGAGGAATCGGTTACCCATACCCAAGAAACTGTCAAAACAATCAATGCAACCAGCACACAAGAAGAACCTCCCGAAACAGAAAATTCAAATCTGCCCACTCCGATAATGATTTCAACTCCTAATGCTAGCCAAGACCAAGAAATCCTATGGTATTTGGAGTTTGATGGTTCAGTAAATAAGCTAGGAGCAGGGGCAGGAGTATGGATCCATAATACCCAAAACAACCATGCAGAGGGTCATGCCTATAGATTGAATTTCAAATGCACCAACAACATGGCAGAGTATGAGGCCCTCCTTTTAGGCCTTAAGCTCATCAAAGCTCTTGGGAATAAAAAATTTTCCATTCTAGGTGACTCCGACTTAATAATCCAACAAATGAAAGGCAACTTTGTCACCAATGACAATAAGCTAAGAGCTTATAGGACTGCTGCCACAGAAATACTCAATTCCTTCACTGAATCCAAGCTTGCCAAGATATCAAGAAGCCATAACATGCATGCTCACAGTCTAGCCACCTTTGCTAGCACTTGCAAGCTTCCCTTTGAGCCCAATCACCACTTTACTGTTGAGGTAAAGCATAGGCCTGTTGTCCCTAACAATATTAAAGATTGGCAAGTTTTTGAGGACGATGCACAAATCAACAGTTTTTTGACTTTGCAGCAAGAGTTTTCAAGTTTAAACATTGACATGGATGCCATGGGTGAACAACTACAAACAAAAATCCAAAATCAACAAACCCTAACAGCTGAAACAGCTAGAAAAATGCTACACCCAACCATTTTTTATGCCAAAAAATGCAAGAGCTTAGACAGATGCATTCAGGAGAAATAGCTGAAACAGAGGCCAAAATCATTGATTTAAAAGACAATTTTTTGCCTGCTGGTCTCACTCCATTAGAAGACATCTTTGATGAAAACGATGTTCCCAAAAAACCAAAAATGCAACCTCTAAACACTGCAATTGAAGACTATAATATTGGGACAGCAGAGAAGCCCAAAATGATTAAACTATCCAACTCTTTGCCACCTGATCAAAAACCAAAGTATATTGACCTGTTCAAAGAGTTCCAAGATGTATTTTCTTGGAGTTATGAGGACTTGAAGTCCTATGACACCTCGGTTATTCAACATACCATCCCTCTAAAACCAAATCAAAATCCCTTCAAACAAAAACTAAGGAGAATCAATCCATTCCTTCTCCCTTTGATCGAAAAAGAAGTGAAAAGAATGTTTGAGGCTGGCATTATAACACCCATTAGATTTTCTGAATGGGTATCCAATCTTGTTCCCACAAGAAAGAAGACAGGTGAGATTAGGCTTTGTGTAGACTTAAGAAATCTGAACCAAGTCTCCCTTAAAGACCATACCATTGCCCAAAATGGACCAATTCCCCAAAGAGTAGTGGGGTCATCTAGAAATCTCTTTGCTAGATGGCTTTTCAGGTTTCAATCAAATACTTGTTCACCCAGATGACCAAGACAAGACAGCCTTTACAACACCGTGGGGAACATTTAAATATGTGAAGATTCCTTTCGGACTAAAGAATGCAGGTGCTACCTTTCAAAGGGCCATGGACATTGCATTTGCCCAGGAAATCCATGATTTCTTGGTTGTCTATCTTGATGACATAACCCCTTTCTCCAAACCTGACCAGAAGCACCTCAAGCACCTTAGGCAAGTATTCATGACATGTAGGAAATATGGCATTTCCTTAAACCCCAAGAAGTCCCTCTTCGGCCCTGAGGAAGGCAAGCTTCTAGGCCATATTATTTCAAAAGATGGCATCAGAATTGATCCAGAAAGGATCCAAGCCATTCTGCAAATCCCTTATCCGAGAAACATCAAAGAGTTGCAAGCATTCCTTGGAAAAATCAATTTCCTGAGGAGATTTATCCCAAATTTGGCTGAGCTGATAAGACTGTTAAGCAACATGTTAAAGAAATATTCCAAGGTAAAATGGACTCTAGAGGCCAAGCAAGCATTTGAGAGTATTAAAGTTTCATTAACCCAAACTCCGGTCCTCACAAGCCCACAGTTTGATAAGGATTTTATCATCTTTTCCTTTGCTTCAGATCACACGATAGCTGCTGTCCTTTTGCAAAAAGATGACCAAGGAAATGAGAAACCAATTGCATTTTTCAGCAGAGCCCTTAGAGATGCTCCTTTGAAGTACCAAATCATGGAGAAGCAGGCCTATGCTCTTGTTAAGGCAATTAAAGATTTCCGAGTTTACATTTTATATTTATATGTGATTGCCTATGTCCCAAATTCTGTTGTAAAAGACATATTAACTCAAGAGGGATTAGAAGGCAAAAAGAGGCAAGTGGATTGCCAACATCCTTGAATATGACATTGAAATAAAACCCACCAAGCTCATAAAGGGACAAGGTTTAGCCAAACTGCTGTCTGAAACCAATTTTCCAGCCCTAGACATTAACCAGCTAGACAATGAACAGGAGTTGGCGACTCCATAGATCAGTGAGACCTTTTTGCAATCCCCATGGTATGCTAATATTTGTTATATACTGTTAAACCTGTGTGCTCCTCCAGGATTGTCCAGGACCAAAAAGAGATTTTTAAAGATGAAGGCATCAAAGTTTTGTGTCATAGATAGTGCTTTGTTTTGGAAAAACCATGAAGGAATATTGCTGAACTGTTTAACTATCAATGAAACTGACAATGTTATGAAAGAGTCCCATGCAGGGGACTGTGGAGGACATTTATATTGGAAGTCCACTGCTGACAAGATTTTAAGGGCTGGTTTCTATTGGCCCTCTTTGTTTGCAGATGTAAAAAAGTTTGTTGTCTCATGCCACAAATGCCAGATCTTTGAAGGCAAAAGAAAGCTGTTGCCCTTGCCCCTTAAGCCCATCTCAACCAAAAAGCCTTTTCAACAATGGGGTCTTGACTTCATTGGAGAAATCCATCCCTCTTACTCAGGCTAGCACAAATGGATTCTAACAGCCACCGACTATTTCACCAAGTGGATTGAAGCCATCCCATGCAGGCAAGCCAATGACTCCACCATTATCCAATTTCTTGAAACCAACATCCTCTCCAGATTTGGCTGCCCTGAGAAGATCATTACAGATAATGCTGTTGCCTTCAAATCCAAAAAAATGATTAATTTTTGCCATAAATTCCACATCACTCTGGGCCACTCCACAGCCTATTATCCTCAAGGAAATGGCTTGGCCGAATCTTCCAACAAGAGCCTGATTAATATCATCAAGAAAATGCTGGAAGAAAACAAGAACTAGCACAAAAAGCTTATTAATGCCCTTTGGGCAGACAGACTGTCAACCAAGAGATCCATTGGGATGAGCCCTTATGAGCTAGTATATTGTATGGAGGCCAGATTTCCATCTTCTTTGGGCATTCCTGTGATTAAGCTACTACAGGAAATTCGATCTGAACCAAATGATGTTCAACGAAGAATTAATCAGACCATTCATCTTCAGAAAACCAGAGAGCAAGTTTACAACAGAGCTCAGATCTTGCAAGACAAGCTAAAGAAAATATTTAACAAGAGGACTAAGGCTGAGGATTTCTGTGTTGGCAACAAAGTTCTGAGGTGGGACTCACGAAGGGAAGACAAGGGGAAGCATGCAAAGTTCGATTTTTTATGGAAAGGCCCATTTGTTATCAGTGCTGTGCAGGGCAATAACACGTATTTTCTCAAATCTATAGATGACAGCACAGTGGAAGACGGCCCTGTTAATGGCCGAATGTTGAAACATTATGGAGATCCCTTTTAAAGGATACAATGCCCCTGTGTATATATTAGTATATTAGTATTTGTATATATGTCAGCCCTTTCCTTTCTTCATAAGCAATCCGATTGCCTGGAACCAAGCAGCGAAGTTATGGAGACAGAACAAGGTAGTCCTCTATTTTTAACGATCAGTCACAGCACTGTTCTCAGAAGAGCAACAACAAAGTTATGGAGACAGTCCGATCCAAGTCATCCATTTTAAACGCTCTGACCATAGCATTAACTTCAAGAGAACAGCGCAGCAAGATTGTAAAGGTAGAACCCATGCAAGACATCCATTACAAAGCTCTGTTTTTTTTTTGCATTGATTTCAGCATAAGTACACAGCGCAGTTTTGGGAGAAAGGAGCAATAAAACGCAGCACCCATCTCTCTGTTCTTTCGAATTAATTTCAAAGGGAATCATCAAGTTTGACACCTGTTTTCAAACAAAGGGCAGAAGACTTCCCAAGGTAGATTGCATTACATTCAAAGCACTCAGTGGATAAAGGGCCAGCGCTGTATTTTACAGCGATTCAATTAAAAGAGGTTGCGTTCAAAGTTGGAGCTTAAATCATGTGGCAGCCAATAAAAGAAAATGCTCCTTTTATCCATGTTTTGAAGCGGTTTCAAAAGGAAAGGAACAAGCAGTTTCAGAGCACTCAGAACAAAACAAAGCAGCGTTGTTATATCAAATCACATTCAGTTAGAAGTGCTACAATCGAGCTTCCCACTTCAGTCAATAGTATCAAAAGAAAGAAGCATATTAGTTTCACATCACAAGTTTTTCTAAACAGAAGCAAAGGAGAGCGCACTTGTTGGCCCTGTCAATGTTGGCAACTATCGTTTTGTCTTTCAAACAAATCCACCAGATCCATCAAAGATTCGGGCTGAAGACATCATTGCGGTGACTGTGTTGTGGCTCACTTGTTCGTACATGGGACAAGAATTTATTAAGGTTCAGTACTATGTTAACAACGACTATCACGATGAACAGTTGTGAGAGGAGCCCCCACCGAGAGTTCTTATTGATAGAGTTCAAAGGAATATCTTGGCTGACAAGCCGAGGGCTACCAAATTTCCAATTAATTTACATCCTGCAACAATTGGTCCACCTGACAATCCAGCTCCTCCACCAGATCCCATGGTGGAAATGCAACCTGATGTTCAAAGCTAATCTTAGAGGCATTTTG
Source organism: Pinus taeda (assembly GCA_000404065.3). Taxonomy (NCBI): domain Eukaryota; kingdom Viridiplantae; phylum Streptophyta; class Pinopsida; order Pinales; family Pinaceae; genus Pinus; species Pinus taeda. The sequence goes on from APFE030085672.1 coordinate 57,048, forward strand.
AAATCGAACAATTTGTTTTCTTGAGTGGGGAATTGGAGATAACCTGCTTCAAGTAATAAATCTTCACCCTGAAACTTCTGTGCCGGCAAGCTCCTTGGTATACAAAATTCCGTTACAAGTGTTTAGAATGGTGGAATACTTATGATTAATTGGAAGTTAATTTTTGCAGATACAGATAACAAGTAGAAGTTGCTGCGATGCTTGCAGGACTTGTATACAACCTTACTAAATGGAGACATGGATGAGCGCTGAACATGAGAAGCTGGGTTTCCGGCAAGAATGGTTGAGTGATACCTTTTTGACAATGAGCTTTGGAGGAGCAGCATCATCTCTTGGAAGTTCAGCACTTGCAAATGCTTTATAAACTGGAAGGCTTATCATTGACTCTTCCATTGGTGGTAGCCACTATTGTTGCAGTTATATGTGCTATCTTGATTGTGAAAAGATGGGGAGAAAATATGGCAACTTTCAATATCAAGATTCCAACCACAGTTCTACTTTTTGCACATTTGATGGCTGACAAAAGGATATTGCTATTGGCGTGGGCGCAAGTGTGCTTAGATTTTTTCGTTTCAATCTTTTGGTTTCTTTGGACTCCCACTATTGTGGCAGATGGACGAGAGGTTAACATCAGTATGATCTATCCTTGTTTGATGGGTTCTACAATGCTTGGTAGTTTAGCAGTATCATGGCTACTTTGTGGACCACATTTTATGAGGCCAGAGGCATATCTGACGACTGCATTTGTGACTGCAAGTTTCTCTTTAGCAGTCCCAGCTTATGATTATCAGGTTTCTATCTATCTTTTTTAAGATTTGATCATTTTATGGACAAATTGCCTCAGAAAGAAATTTATAAGGTTGGGGTGCTTGTGGCTTTATTTTGTCTGTTCAAATGCCTGTGTTGGAATCATCTCACCTTCGCTTGCAAGATTGAGAAGCATATACGTGCCAAATGATATGCGTGCTAGTATGATAAGCATATCTCGTGTACCAGTCAATATAGTTGTTGTATTTGTTCTGATGAGGGGTGGCTACTATCATAATCTGGAGAACAGCACAATTTTGACAACGTGTGTACTAGGTTTACTTTCAGGGGCCGGCTGTTTACATATTTTAAATCGATGGAGTTGTGTTGCTAATGATAAGACCCCAATGGACAGGCCTTGAAAGTTTTTGTGTTATTTCCCAAAATGATTTTGAAGTTCTGGCAACCTCCAATATATGAACTTGGAAGATTCTGAGGCAGACATGCTACCCATACTTTTAGTCTACATAGAAAAGAATGTTGAGGTTTTAAGGAGTCGCTTTTTAGTTTTCTGGATTATGGATGGGCCATTTGAATATGCTTATAAGAATTCATTTTTTTTCACAGAGGAGTGGTGTGTTGAAAGAAAAGGGAGGATGAATGCAGTGAACATAACCAATGTGACGGTGCTGGACAATCCTACTGCGTTTCTCAACCCATTTTAGTTTGAGATTTCATACAAGTGTCTGGTTCCTTTAAAAGATGACTTGGAGTGGAAGCTGATATATGTGGGATCAGCTAAAGATAAATCTTATGATCAAATGTTGGAGAGTTTTGTTCAGATCCCAAAATTCCAGTCTTTTAGCAGCCAACAAGCAATTGTTTTCAGTTCCACAGCAACAGTAGAAGATCAAGGCAGTCTGACCTTCTGTTCTTGGTCTTTCACAAGGAAAGGCCATCCCCAAGTGGAGCCACTGTTAGCCTCCTGTAGCAACAGGTATTCATCTTTCATGATCGACATTTTTACATGCCAAATATGTCAAACTTTGCATGCTGCAATGTTCCATATTTCCTTAAGAGGGCAAAGAAGAGGCCATGAGTGTGTGCTGGCCTAAATGCCCTTACTGTGTTCCATTTTTGATGAGTTGATCCATTTTTGTGAGTTTTCAGTTAAGGGAGGGCCAAACAGCTTAATCTTGGTCTCCCTAGGTTTCAATTGCTTGTTGAAGAATATAGAGATGAACATCTGTCCAAACAAGCTTAATCTTGGCAGATTTGCAAATAGGAAGAGAAACAAGGGTGCTCATCAGATTAATCTGAGCCCCGGAAGAGACAAGGATCGATTTAGATAGGAGGATAGCTGAAAGAAAAGTTGAAAGGCTGGGTATGCTAGTTCAAGTGCACCCAAACCAAAAGAAGAAAAAATGCTAGGTGAGTAGGACGGGTAGGTAGCTTCGTGGTTGCAAAATCATGGCTTGTGATCCATTTCATGTTTTCAAGTGTCATATCCATTCACATCCCAAGCATAAGGTAGTTTTCCATTTGGAGGAGCTCAAGCGAGGCATGTCTAACTTCCCCTTCTTCCTCTTTCCTCAAACACTCACTAACTTCCCCTAAAGAGGTCAAGATCTGCTTGATATCTCTTAGTCTCATCATTTTTCATAGCAATTGCCTTGGTAAAGATCTGCTTTACTCAAGGAATGTTCACACTTCCGCTACAAGTCCTATTTCCCCTTTATAGCCTAAGAGTTATACACTTAGCGCTTTCTTGTCACAATTCATATTAACTACTAAAACTTCATTATGTAACTCCCTATCTATCTCCCTTTCCCTTACTAAAACTATGTTAAATAACTCCCCTATATACTTATCCCCTCCCCCTGGTTGAAAAATAACCATAAGTGTGCTTGGGAATTGCTAAGTTTTCCTTAAACTTAGCAAGAACCCTCATTGCCCCTTTCTCCAGATCATGGAGGCCGCTTTGATCGATCCCTTTGGCAAGCTTATGTGTCTACTAATAAGATCTTTGCAGACAAGGTCATGGAAGTAATCAACCCTGATGATGATTACGTTCAGGTACATGACTACCATCTCATGGTGCTTGCCACATTTCTAAGGAAGCGATTTAACAGGGTGAAGCTTGGATTCTTTCTGCATAGCCCATTCCCTTCATCGGAGATTTTTAGTACCCTTCCTGTGAGGGAAGAAATCCTTAGGGCTCTACTTAACTCGGACTTGATCGGTTTCCATACATTTGATTATGCTCGACATTTTCTCTCCTGTTGCAATAGGATGCTTGGTCTTGATTATGAATCGAGGAGAGGCTACATTGGACTTGAATACTATGGTCGTTCTGTTGGTATAAAGATTCTACCTGTGGGAATTCACATGGGCCAGCTTGAATCAGTGGTAAATCTTCCGGACACGGCATTGAGAAAATGGGGAGCAACATGGGGCTCCATTTAGAGAAGAAGATTGGAGTGAAAATACCAATGAGGATGTTTTGACATTGCCAATAGTAACAGATGCTTCTTCACTTGCTATACAACTTTCAGGTGGCAACTTAGGTGAAAACAATGAGGATATATCTTCCAAGCAAGACCCAGTTGTGGATGATTCTTTTGTTCCAGATCAATTGCCTCTCTTTCCAGATGAACTATTTGTTCCTTCAGGAAACTCATTATTTCCTGATGATGATGATGTGTTGAATGAATTATTGTGCGAATGCCTTTCTAGTCCAGAGAACAGTAGTATGCTGCAGCTGCATCAGTTTAGTGATGTCCAGAAGCAGGATGACATTTCCCAGTGAAAGTTCAAGGTGCGCAATAATGCATAAGGAAGGAACAGAAATTTTGTCTAAACAGGATGACATTAGCTTTCTCTTTGATGAACAGCGTACCAGGGCAAATATTTCTCAGGGTGATGGCTGTAGCTTGCTTCGACAAGGTAGTATGGAAAACAAAGAGCAGATGATAGATTCTTTCCTACAAGATATTCGAACACCATCCTCTTCTCATTTAGTAGGCGATTTCCTAGAACTCAATGACCTCACAAGCGAGCTGGAGGGAAATGCTTCTGGTCTAGGAAGTGTTAATGAGCTCGATGAGTTCTTTGATGCCTCAGATAATATGCATGGTTTCTCTGATGCTTCAATGATGTTGAATGGAATGTGCAACCCAGTAGAGGGCATTACCATGGGCTATGCTGAAAATTATCAGTATGATGTGTTTCCTGAGGCATCTAATGTTTATGTAGAGCCAAATTTGGTACAAGTAGGAGATAATTTAGCATCTCAGTTTTGCACAGAAGGGCAAAGTGGTATTAGTGCCGATTGCAAATCCTGCAAGGGGCAAGGGAAAGGATGTCAAAGAAAAACAGAATAAGACATATTCAATTACCAAGAGAATCGATGAGACATTTGGGCGCCCTGGCTATGAGCCTGTCGTGTTAGTAGACAGAGCAGTTCCATTGTTTGAGAGATATGCTTTCTACACAATTGCAGATTGTTGTGTGGTTAACACTGTGAGGAATGGAATGAATCTCACTCCTTATGAATACGTTGGTTGCAGATAGGGTAGCTCCAAAGCAGATGTTTGTCACTGTCAGTGCAAAGCTTTGTTCAGCAATGGAGTAACATAGCTCGCGTTGACAGTGTGTGCTTCCAGAGGCAACTTAAAAATAAGCGTTGGTGTGATATCACCCTATCGTGCTCAAGTTCTTTAATTGATGAATTTCAAGGTGGCCAAAAAGATATTATAATAAAATCAAGAGTTAATCGGCTTCCTTTCGGATCCACGGCATACAAATGTTGCTCTAACACATCCAAGATTTTGTCTCTGGATCGTTGGGAATGAACCATCTCTAGGACAAAGCAACTCTGCCTGGAAGAAAATTGTAAAATGCCGTCAAGAGGAAGTGTTTTCTAAAAATCCTAGCGTGGATAATGGAGGGTAGAAACTATGATCAGCAGAGATGAAATATGTAAATGATCAGCAGTCATCAAAGGGGCCAATAACAACTCCAAAGGCGGCAAAAGGCCGAGCAGCGGCCATAAATAAGTGATTGAACAGTTCAAAGACCTTCATCAAAGTCAAAGAGGCAACTCTAAGCCTTTAAAACTCACTTGAACATAGTTAAAGCTATTAAAGACTATTCGTATCAGATTTTAAAGGAATCAGTGCCACTTAAGGGCAGTGGAACCGCCTAAACGGTGCTGACAAAAGGATTCAATGCGCAGTTATTACAGAGTTATGGCCATGAGGCCAGCGCACAGCTCCAGGACCATTGTTCAACCATTTTTGAGGCTGATCTCTCATGCGCAGCCATCAGTAGCATAACTTGAGTTGCCAACTGCCCCAGCGCAGCTCTTTTTAGATATTTTATTGCATTGATTTCCAGCACAACTTTGAATTGAAGACAATTACTACACAGATCTCTTTTAGATCTGCTTTAGAGATATTTTTTGATATTTTTCCCCCTTGACACCTGTTCAAGGGAAGTCTGTAAATATTTTTCTATATAAACCACCCTATAGACAGTCTTAGGGAGGGGAAGAAAAGGAGAATCGGTCGATACACTCCAAGAGAGACTCGTTTTGTACATCTGATATGTTTTCCTTAATCAAAGACTGCTGAAAGTTTGGAGAATGGACTCTATGATGTGTTTTAAATGTTTGAAGGGTGAATCATGGAATTCTAGTGCTGCAACATGACTCAATAAGTGCCTCTCACCTCTGTTTTCAATGATATATGCTCATATTATACATGTATCACCATCTAAATAGCAGAAAGAAAGATTAGCTTAGAACTTTCTTGGCTGCACTCTATGCTCAAGGTCTGTTGTTTCTTTATGTTTTCGTCTGAATTGGTAATGAATATGAATTTCCCTTTGGCTCATATCTCCTCGAATTCACCCATGTTTGGCAGTTATCTAGATATTTTTGACTGCTCCTAGACAACTCTTTCACCTTCCTTCTGTTATGTTGAATGACAGATTCTTTGTTGCCTCTCATTCCTTAAACTTTCAATCCGGTTGGTTGGTTTGCTACACTCCAGACCTGCGCTGTATTATTGAGAGTTTTTATAATCAGAGATTGCTCGAAAGCTTGGATGATGGACTGTCTATTATGTTTTTTTTTAATGCTTGAAGGGTGATTATGGAATTCTTATGCTGCCACATGGCCCAATGAGTGTCTCTTGCCTTTATTTTTCAGTTTATATATGTTGGTATCATCTATATGTCACTATCTAGATTGCAGAAAGAAAGACTAGTCTACAATTTGCCTTACAGCACTCTATACTCATTTTCTGCAATTTCTATATGTTTTCTTCTAATTTAGGCATTAATATGAATACCTCATGGCTCTTATTTGTTCTATGTCATCCATGTATGATTGTTATTTAGGAAATCTTGACTGTTCCTAGATAGAGTTCATTCACCTTACCTCTGTCAGCCAGATGAAAGATTTCTGAGTTTCCTTACATCTCTGACCTCCACTTCATCCTTTTTCAGCCTAAATAATTGTTTCATGAGCAGCTATCCTGCTCCATATTCCTCTTGTGACCAAGAAAACACACCAGCAGTCCTACTCCCTGACTCCGTGCCCAATGGTTTGAAACTTATCACACTATGCATTTCCTCTCTACTTGAAACCGTCCTCCTTCCCACCAAAACACAAACAAAACCACTTGTACTCAATAACTAGCCTAAAATCACCCTAAACAAAGGTAAATTACGAAGAGAGAGCCCTCTCTGATTGCAGGTAGGCTAGGACCCGCAGTCCAAAGATTGGTTTGGTGTTACCTCGGCCGTATCCCTTAAGGAGCCAAGGGACAACCTGAGCGATAACACCATGTATCAAGATTGTTGACCTGATTATGGTACTAGAATTTGTTATAACCTTTTTTCGAAAAATCTGTCAACGTGAGAACATCTAGATAATCAGTATGAATACCTCCCTACCTAAGAGGGAGTGTTGAATTTTTGTAGCTATGATCATTGTTCATAATTATTACTTTAGTCATTGGTGTATTATAAATCACGTTCTTCATGTTATTAACGAAAGAGAAAAAAAAAAAATTGACATGTTCTGCATGACGATTTTTAATAGAAGAAAGTTTTGAATTTTGTTATTTGAATTTTTTGCTGCAAGGAGACAGTAAATCCTCCTCCTAGTCAAGTTGGCCCCAACCTAAGAGGCACCCATTCAGCTCAACAAAATACTATAAATATGTCACATTCAACCTCCCTCCAAGTAACAATTCAGATTTGTTTGAGGCAAGCAAGTTTGGCCTATCTAAGGTAGCGAAGAGACATTCTAAGACAATGAACAAGCCTATTCTTGAGACAGTGAAGAGGTCTATTATGAGGTAGCGAAGAGACATTCTAAGACAATGAAGAAGCCTATTCTTGAGACAGTGAAGAGGCCTATTATGAGGTAGCGAAGAAGTATTTTAAAGGATGAATATGAGGACTGAAATTATGAGGCAAGGTACATGATCGAAACTTCTGAGGCAGGGTGCAATATCAAAATTCCTATGACAAGTTGCTAACTAAAATTCATGGAGGAAGAAGCAAACCAAAATTCTGATTAGGCTTGACTTGAATAAGAGCTAGTTTAGCCCATGCTTGACCTAGCTATCTTGTTGGTGTGTCTGACCTTGTATTTAACTAATGTATCACTATTGAACTTGATGAATTCCCTAAAGAAAAGGTTATTTGGTTTTCCCCTATGTGGGTTTTCCCAGGGTAAACCCTTGTGTTCTTTGTGTTGTTATCTCTTCATGATCCTACTGTCATAAATATTATGTTGTTTATGTCTTGTGTGTAATTTCTCAATGATGGAATAATGTACAAGAATGTGAAAAATATATAAAATCATTTGAAGTAATTATCAATATAGAAGACCCTATAAAAATCAACAATTCCAGTGTTCTTAATATACCCTCATAGGAGATGTTTTCAAATAGTTTAAGGTAACAATGTAGAAATTTGCTATTACTGATGAAATCAAATTGAAATCAAGAGATTACAATTTTTCTCTACTATTATGTGGAATAGAAATCACAATTTAGAAACACGTGTAATGACATGCAACCATTAAAACACCACAAGAACACAATCATTTCCCAACTGGGAAAAACCCCTTTGTTGTTTTTCATTAATCAGATGAGAATGAAAAACTATTACAATGCCTTGCTTCAATCCTAAAGCACACTCTACACTGTAAACTTATTCTCCTACTGACTAACCTGCTCTGGTCAACACTTAGCCAATTCAAGCCTCATCCAACCTCCTATTTCCTTAAACAATATTGGAGGAAATTAGCTCTTAAAATATAGGAATTTTCTCCTATTTGCTTGCTCAATTCCCAAGGAATGATTCACTTGCTTAACTACCAAGCCTATACACTCAACTAGTATATAATTGATAAGTACAATGCGCCTTTTCCCCCACTCTAGATAGGGAATTTGAATTACATGCACGTATGTGATATTCTTAGTTGATTGACTAGTTTAACTAAGATATCACTGAGTTAACAACAATTCTACTACTCAACTAGGTACTTGAGCTTAATTAACTGAGTCAAACTGAAAATAACTGAACTAGATTGCTAAATTTTAATAATCACTATATTAACAACTCTACTTCTAGCCTATAACTCAAATTTACTGAGTAAACTAGTAGAAAAGGGCCATGTCACACAAGTTAATAGCCATCCAAGTCATCCTGTTGATGTGGAAAATCGCATTACTAAATTAGACTAAGGCATAAGTCAAATTTAGCCTATCTTGCTACACTTTCTAACACTCCCTCTTAGCAAGAAAGGGATTTTGCACCACCCCTATCTTGCACCTATGGAACTCGAATTTGCCTCTTGAAAATGTCTTTGTCAATATACCTTCACCATGCTCCTCAGTTGGAATTATTCTCCCCTGCACACAATTCCATAAGTGATGGTACCTGATATCAATGTGTTTGGACGTGTCATGAAATACTAGATTCTCGAAGAGTTTGATACAACTATGATTATCACAATAAATCACTATCAGATCCATATCCTAACTGAAAAGAGCCACAAGTAT